>JAXIVD010006990.1:0-10000 GCA_036785275.1 Cancer borealis | reverse complement strand
TTCCCCTCCTTTCATCCTCATCACTCCCTACCCCCCTTCATCTCCCTCTCGTTCCCCCTCCAATCCCTTTCTCTCATTACCCTCCCTCCCTTTCCTCCCTTCATCTTCATCTCTCCCAATCATCACTAGCCTTTCAGCCTTCTCTCGCCCCCTTCCCTTCCAATCACCTTCAGAGACCAAGGTTTACTTACTCAGGTAAATTTTTTTCGGCAAGCTGGCAGGTTTACATTTGCTCTCACTCGTTCCTCAGTTGTCTGTTTCCTTCTCTGTGTTATTTCCATCTCTCCTCCCCCCCCCTTCCCTCCTCACACACACACACACACACACACACACACACACACACACACACACACACACACACACACACACACACACACACACACGCACACGCGCACACATTTATTTCTCATCCCGTCTGAGTTATATTTCTATTACTGCTTATTATGTTTCGTTTTCCTTTGTTTCTTCTTCTTCTTCTTGTCCTTCTTTATTTTATTTCATTCTTGAGGTTTTGGGATTTTCTTTCTTTTTTCCTTGTCGTATTTTTATTTCTCGTTTTCTGTTTCCTGTGGTAAACTTTTTTTTTCTTTCCTTTTTTTTCCCTCTCTACACTTACTTTCCTTATTATTCAGTTGACTTTCTTTTTGCAGTTTTTTTTCTCTCTCATTTATTACTTTTCGTTCACTTATTCTTGTATTTATTCTCATACTTTCGAAATGAATGTATTTTTTTTCCCTTCCTCTGCACCGTCTGACTGTCTGCCTGTCTGCCCACCTTCCTCTGTTCCTTGCTTGTGATTGGCTAGCGGCCCACCAATCAGTCTCCTCATTGGTCCTAAAGTTCCTCCCGAGCTTCAGGATTGGCCGCTAGATGGCATTGGCCGCAGGTACCAGCCTCGTCTCGGTCCTGGTTTGGTATGAGACGCGTTTGAAACCCCAGTCGTATGATTCATGTTGTAGAGAGATTATTATTATTATTATTATTATTATTATTATTATTATTATTATTATTATTATTATTATTGTTATCATTGTTATTATTGTTATTATTGTTCTTGTTGTTATTGCACTACTTTCTGAGGAGCAGATTTTCGTTTTTATACAATTACACAAAACTGGTAATTACACAAGTTAGGTTAGGTTAAGTTAGGTTAGGTTAGGTTGGGTTGGGTGATATTTTCAGCGGCTACTGACCTATGTAGTGTGTGTGTGTGTGTGTGTGTGTGTGTGTGTGTGTGTGTGTGTGTGTGTGTGTGTGTGTATGTGTGTGTGTGTGTGTGTGTGTGTGTGTGTGTGTGTGTGTGTGTGTGTGTGTGTGTGTGTGTGTGTGTGTGGAGGGTCGTGAGCACAGGCGGGAGGCGGCTGCGGGACAAGTCAAGATGGTATCAGCGGCGGTGGTCTGTGATTACAAGTCGTTGAGGACCCACCTGCCGTTTTTCCTCCCTCCCCCACACCTTCTCTCTCTCTCTCTCTCTCTCTCTCTCTCTCTCTCTCTCTCTCTCTCTCTCTCTCTCTCTCTCTCTCTCTCTCTCTCTCTCTCTCTCTCCTCCTCCTCCTTCTCCTTCTTCTCCTCCTCCTCCTCCTCCTCCTCCTCCTCCTCCTCTATATCATCCAACATCTGCAGCATCCCTCCTTCTTCTCCTGCCGCTCCCCTAAATGGAACACCTGCACAGGTAGACATAATTACCTTTAATGATGACCGATATTACCTTGAGAGAAGAGTGTTCCCTCCCTCATTACCTCATGTTCCCCTTTATCAGTCATTAATTAGCACAGGTGAGGTTATTAACGAAAGCAAGTAATTTCGGTCACCTGGATGCCCATTAGATTAGTACAACCAGTTTTTTTCTCTCTCTCTTTCTCTCTTATCTTGCTTCTTCTTCTCCTCCTTCAACTTTTTTTGTCTGTCAATCTCTTATTTTTCATTATTGTTATTATCATTATTATTATTATTATTATTATTATTATTATTATTATTATTATTATTATCATTATTGTCATTATTATTATTATTTGTAGTAGTAATAGTAGTAGTAGTAGTGATCACTTCAAAAATAAATCATTCACATTACAAAATATATTCACAAATTTGTAGTGTGTGTGAATGTGTGTGTGTGTGTGTGTGTGTGTGTGTGTGTGTGTGTGTGTGTGTGTGTGTGTGTGTGTGTGTGTGTGTGTGTGTGTGTGTGTGTGTGTGTGTGTTATGTATGTGTTCTGTATGTGTTCTGTATATGTTCTGTGTAGGTTTCTTTATTATTGCAACATTAGTGTCTTCTTGTGTGTAATGGTGTGGATCCATTAGACTTTCTCGCCTTGTTACTCCTCCAGAAACAAGAGTAAAAACACAAGATCTGGTGACATTTACTAAAACTAGAATAAGAGTAACACCCAACATCATTGCTTATTGATTTTTTCCCTCACCCACATTCTCTTTCTGTGAACTCAAAGCAGACAGACACACAGAAAGGAAAAACAGTACGACAAGGAAACTCTTACGAAATTCTTGGAAAAAAAATGTGTATAAAGAATGCCAGTGCCGGGGAGACGCCTGTATTTAAGGGGGAGGGAGGGAGGGTTAGGGGGAAGTGTACAAGAAAGAACGAAATGTGTACAGTAATCTGATGGCGATGTGATGTGAGGAGAGATAACACTAGGGAACCAGGTGCAGGAGAGAGAGAGAGAAAAGGAGAGAGAGAGAGAGAGAGAGAGAGAGAGAGAGAGAGAGAGAGAGAGAGAGAGAGAGAGAGAGAGAGAGAGAGAGAGAGAGAGAGAGAGAGAGAGAGAGAGAGAGAGAGAGAGAGAGAGAGAGAGAGAGAGAGAGAGAGAGAGAGAGAGAGAGAGAGAGAGAGAGAGATAATCTATGCCATGGCTTTAATATATGCACGATGGAGCTAACTAGTGAAAGAAAAATTAAAATGACATGATTAATTTATGGATTCTGCTCCTCCCAACGCTGCTGTATGAGAGGAACCAAACTTGGGATGAGAAAGGAGCACCAGAGGGGAGATTGAGGCTGTAGTGGCCATCCATACTGTCAGCTGTCAGCCAGGGGAGCCATGCTTGAGGCGGGCAAACACACCTGGTGGGGCGACCTCTTCCAAACCACCGTGGGAAAAGAAAAAAAAATGTAAAATCCAGTTGAAGATTTTAAAAGATGAAGGAAGAATATGTTATGAAGTGAAGAACTGCAGTGAGTGTACTGAAAAAATGTGAAGAGATGTGTGTCTAGTGACCGGCTGAGATAAAGTTTTGGAATAATTTAAAGCCACAAGGTCGTACATCTGCGGTTTTATGAACTAAGACTTGCTGCTGCTTGGCGAGAGGACCGTAGTTAGTGTCGAGTTGAGCTGAGTTAGTGCCGTGTAGCGGGAATAGTAGCACACGCAATAACATACAAGTACAGGCCACGCTTCAGTTGATCTGTCTATTTGAGAATCTTTGTGTAAATCTAGTAACGAATCTGCCATCACTATAACGAGGTACTTGCATCGGATAAGTAAGGATCTCAGTTATATTTTAACGAGTTGATTGTGATGAACTTCGAGGCTGCAGCTGGAGACTCATTCCTATCTCAGTGTCGCTGGTAAAAACAGTAATAGTAGATTGTAAATGCGCACCTCAGCCTCCCTGCAGTACTTAGTGATCACAAGTCGCCTCAGGATGGACAACATGCCAGGCCAAACCTTACCATCCAAATATCCTTTTAGTATTGTACAAGATGCTAAATATTGATGCTATCTTATCTTATCTTATCGTAGACCCGCTGCTCCGTAATTAAAGTAAATATTTATAATGTTGACGTATTCGTGTGAAGTACTGCATATGTTTTGTTTTTTCTTGATGTTTTTCTTGTATAATATCGTTCATTCATAGCCTCGTTGTATTATGCAGTCTACTGAACAAGGCAAGAAAGACATATATGCATGACTTTCTTTTGAAGGTTGAGTCTGCATAATTGCCTTGTTTTCACCTTTGTATATATATGAAGAAAAAAATTTCCTCTCCCTCTTCCTCTACCTCTTTCATCACCACCACCACTGCTTATGTTTGTATGTTCAAACCTAACACAAGAAGTAGAAGTAGAATCACATTGCATTAAAAAAGATGAAAGAAAATTACTTGAAAGACAAATTTTAAAATCTGATTGATTACGCAACGGAGAAAGAATATGAGGAAGAAAATAAGGAATAGGAAGGGAGAAAATGGTTGGAGGAGAGATATAAGGAAAACAAGGAAGAAAGAAATAGGAAAGGAGTGAAGAAAAGGGCCGATGATTGGAGAGAGGAGGTGAGGAGGAAGGGGGGAGGTGGGAAGGGGGCTGATGGACACAAACATCTCCCCACAATATTTAGGGTGTCAGGAGTGTGTGGAGTACCAACATGGCGGACGTGTAGAGTCTGGAGTGGATGAACACTTTATTGCCTTTCCTCTCTCACTTTTTGTTTTCTCTCTCTCATTTACTCTAACTTTATTCCGCGAGACTTCAACGTCTGCTAAATACTTATCCTGATCACATGTAATCGTCAGTCTCAACACGATTCCTGTTCGTCATTCCTCTCAGGAAATGACTACAGCATGTTACCTGCCTTGTATCTTCCGTCCTGCTTTCAGGTTTAACACTCATATAATATATATAATAATTGTTATAGTAATAATAATAATAACAATAATAGTAATAATAATAATGATAATAATGATAATAATTATTATAATGATAACAATAATTATGATGATAATAATGATAATAATAATGATAATAATAATAATTTTGATGATAATAATAGTAATAATAATAATGATAATAATGATAATAATATTAATACTAATAATGATAACAATAGTAATAATATTAATAATAATGATAATAATAACAATAATAATAATGATAATAATGATACTATTGGTGGTGGTGGTGGTGGTGGGGTGAGCGTATCATCCCACCTCCTTGCGTGACTCCTTGACTCTGTGCTGCCGCCACCTACCGCTATGCTGGGTCCTGATAAGCCACGTGCACACTTACACTCCGCACTCAACTACCACAACGCAAACTGTTGTGTTTATATTTGAATAAGTGTATACGTGAACATTTTTATTTAATTATGTGAACCTTATTTGATCCATGAAAGGTAATTAAGGAACAAAGGAGAGTTAACACCATAACCCTTGACAGGAGTCTGAAACGATCAGTAAAATGGTCGTTTCCTCAACGAAGGTTTACTGTGCCAGCGACTGATATGGTGCATGTCTGTCCTATGACGCTATAATACTTGTTTAGTGTGCTGTGTGTCTACATTGTGGTGCATATGTGCACATCAGTGTATTGCACCGGGAGGGAAAACCCAACCTTTGAGAGGATATTAAATTGTTGTTAGTGTTGGTGGTGACTTGGACAAAAAATGAGAAGCAGACTGACAGCAATATGTAAACCCTCATGAGGTGGGAGGCAGAATCCAGCCAACCGTTGTTATCACTTGTCATCCATCCCCGTCGGAGATGCTGCAAGCGTTTACTGTCTCACTGGTTCGCCTCTGTTCCCTGGCGATAGCTGTGTTGCACGCACCACCACCACTATTTATACATGACTTGATCCAATACTTGCATGTAACGTTCCTACTTCCAACCGAGATCATGTTATTGCATGGATGTCATGGCGCTCAGAGACGTGACTGTATCCAAACACCTTGATGCGACGCAGTGCACGAGCAAGTCACGAACTCAGGGTCGACACTTGACACTGTCTTATTACTAAACTTTTGGATGTAGTTGTTAGAAAATTTGGAGACACACAGGTGTTGTAAGCAGTCATCGGTAATTGAGTCTTTTAACCAAGAACATAAACCTTACTTAAACAAACATGAAACATCACAATTAAGTTTCAGTCACATGAAGCATGAAAAACAAACAAGATTACTTCTCATCATCGTTGTTTGTAATGGTCATTGGTCATCATAAAGGTAGTGGGTCCGTCTCTGCTCATGTAGTGTTTCCTTTTAGATGTGTTGGTGTGACAGTTAATTGTAACCAATGAAGTGAACCTACATAACAGACACGTAACTGTAACACCTGCAGGATGGCGCACCTGGTTACCTTTCACCTGTTTTCATGGTCCTCTCCGCGTGTGCCTGAGGTGCCGCGTGCCAGCCAACAAGAGCACGGTTGCCCTCTCAAGCCAGTTTGCTCTCTCCTAATTCGACCGTTATCGCTGTTGTCCGCTTGTTAGGTGCCGCCGGTTAAGGCCGGGGCATTAAGGGGATGCCTTGTGGGTTGAGGTCGGGGGCGTCGGGGAAGGAGTGTGCTGGGGTGTTTGGGGAAGCTCTCTCCACATGTTTGTGGATGTCTCTTACAGCAGCGCAGGTCAACACTGCCAGCGGCACGACTCACCTACACATGCACGCACACGCACATGGATTGTTTTTATAGGAAATTGAACAACACACACACACACACACACACACACACACACACACACACACACACACACACACACACACACACACACACACACACACACACACACACACACACACACACACACACACATAATTGCTATGCTGGTTTAGCATACCGAGAGTTAAGGGTTCCAAATCCTTTTGCCCCTTCATCCATGGAAAAGATGGTCGTTCTTCTGCAAATGGGGAACACCTGTCCACCTGACTTTCCAAACTCTTTCCTGAAAGATAAAGGAAAAACCTTGAAGAGCCTGCAGGTTGTGGGTGTTGAGCTGCCGCGTCATTGCCGGACTCAGTATTTTGGGTGAAAAAGGTTTCGGTTATAAAGCAGCAGCGTGTATTAATACCATGTGATCCGTGACAATGGTAAGGTTGTAGTACTTTGAGTGAGGTGAGTGGTTAGAAGGCGTGGCTTCCAACCAAAAGGTCCAGGGCTGGAGTCACCGGCCAGGCGGAGACTATTTGGCCTGATCTCCTTTCCTTTCACTGTGAATTCCCCGTTCAACTATACACCATAAAATCGATACGAACTAGGTAGAGGAATTATGACCTCACAGTTCAGCAGCTGCACACTGCCACTGAACAATGCACTTCAGTATATTGTGCCATTGTTGAGGATGGGTTTCGCGTGAATCTCGTGCAGGTTACGAGCAACGCTGAAGGAGACTGTTGTCATCTAGCAGACACTCGTCCTTCAGCATTTGTCGAGGGTCACATGTCCTCGTAAGTTACAATAAATTTTGTTTCTGTCGTGTCCACGCGCAGCAGCCGGCAAGGTGCCTCGCCTGTCCTGCTCATAGAGTGTAACAGTCGCGTCCCACGGCACAGTTTGACTAGCGGGCACTGCCTCAAGAACAATATCCGACGCACTTTTCTTATCTATTTCTTAAGACAATATAGTGAGACATTTAGGTTTCTGCGTTTTGTTTTCAGGTAATGAATTTGTTAAAAAACGGTTAGTTAAGAGTATGTTCTCAGGTAAAACAAATTTAGTTTTTAGTAAGAAGATTTGATATAAATTGTCATGGTGGATACATTAGATTGTTCCTTAGTTATTGCGAATGAGTTTGGAGTCAAGTAACTGGTTACAAGTGGTGGAAGTGTTGATGCTAGAACACACACACACACACACACACACACACACACACACACACACACACACACACACACACACACACACACATACACACACACACACACACACACACACACATACACACACACACACACACACACACACACACACACACACACACACACACACACACACACACACACACACACACACACACATACACACACACACGCACACACACACACACACACACACACACACACACACACACACACACACACACACACACACACACACACACACACACACACACACACACACACAGTAGTACGTACGTGTGGCTCTTCTCTGTGGAGGCCACACACACTGTGGCACCTTCAGTACCTTTCACCGGCACAAACAGGTTCAGCCTCTTGGCAGCATTCCACCCGCACACCCTCCAACACCCCCGTCCCTCCAGCACACCTGCACTGTACTTCCACCACCGTGCACATGCAGCCCCTCCACCCCACCACCACTCCCTTGCCACCAATCCTTCCCCTCCACCACCGTGGCCACTTCACTACTCCCGCTCTTGCACCACCACCGCACCACCGCCTCCCTTCCATCTGTGCTGTACTGCGTTAGGAAGCAACCATCACTTGTCCAGTCGTCAGTCACAAAAATGAATTTGTAAAGTTTTTTGCCAAGTTTCCTTTTACATAAAATTTCTTTCCTCATTTCGTTGTGGTGCCAAGCCGCAGGGAGCTTGTCCACTTGCATCACCAACACAATGATGACATTTTTGGCCATGAATTTAAATGAAATGCCAGGTAACGCTTATTGCATGCTGTCAAGTGCTGGGACGTGGCGTGCTTCCTGAACCTAGTGGTGAAATAACACCATACAATATAATGCAGATAAGCAGTACACATACGTACTAGTGATAATAATAATGTTGATGATGACTAATGATAATTTTGATAATGATAATGATAATGATTAATATTATTAATATTATTATTATTATTATTATTATTATTATTATTATTATTATTATTATCATCATTATCGTTATAATAATAATTATAATGACAATGATAATAATAATAATATTAATAATGATAATAATGATAGTAATAGTAATAATAGTAATAATGATAATAGTAATGATAGTACTTTATATATTTGAATGTGAGGTGGTATATCACGTCAAAAAAGGAAAAATTGCGAAAATGTTCATAATAAAGCAGCTTCAACGTGAATAAAAATGCCATTTTTGCCACAAATAATTCTTTGTGAAAGGGATTCCAGCTCTGCCTTCGTCCCTTTTTAGAAATAACACAATCACCACGGAAAGAATTTTACACACACACACACACACACACACACACACACACACACACACACACACACACACACACACACACACACACACACACACACACACACACACACACACACACACACACACACACACACACACACACACACACACACACTTTCTCCATTTTACCCTTAAGGAACAAATGGTAATTGAATTAAGTGTGCAGGCCGTAGATGACTTAACATGGTACACATCATGCAAATGAGACAGTGTGTGTGTACAGGAAATGAAAACCTTGCTGTCTGCTTTTGGTATCTTCAATAGAAAACAGGAAATGTATGCTGCACTTTCAAATATATACATTTTTATTATATTTTCACCGAGAACAACAACCTGCTTTGCAAATGATGGAGTCTCGTGAAGTACCATGTGGCTTCTCGATGATGACAGACGCAGCGAGAACCTCAGTTACGTTCCGATGGTATCTCTCACGTAGGACCTAACCTGGAATCACCTCGCTGGTTATCGGAGTGAGAGCTGAAGCGGCTAAAAATTCATTAGGAATATCAGTGGTGCTGCCAATTTGCTGCGGCCAAATGTATATGTGTGGCTGCGTAAAAAAAAAAAAAAGAATATTACAAACCCTGAACTTTACTAAAATATTACACTAGTCATTTTTATGAAGTATTCCGTGGAAATGTGTATTCAATATTCATCTTAACTCCGTGTTTAGTCTGTGGTGTTGAGGCGCCGCGTCCTGCCGTCCCCCCAAGACACCCTTCCTAGTGATCACAGTGTCCGCGAGTGATCGAGGCTGACTTGACGTGCTCTCATGCACTACACATTTCCTTGAGCAGCGAGTCAAGTGTCAGAGTCGTGTCCCGCTTCACCTTGAGGCTTCAATCCGTCACTCCTTCATTTGCTCTTCAACTCGACTCTTTTTTTCTTCTTCTCCTTATCTCTCTTCTCACCAGCTCTTATTTCATTATATCCACCCTCTCTCATCCTCTTCATTTATCATTCTTCCCCTCTCTCTCTCTCATTTGCCTTCCCTCCTCCCTTGCCCTCACCTACTCCTCTCCATCCCTCCTTCCATGACACCTGACACCTCCACCTGTAAGGCCTAATTTATTCGGGTGAGGTGTGTCCGTGCGCCGTGGCCCCCTCCCCC
>JAXIVD010006989.1:17500-21824 GCA_036785275.1 Cancer borealis | reverse complement strand
CTAACCTGAGGCTCAAAGATGTGGCATTTAGATGGTTTCAGTTTCAAGACATGTTTCCTCAAGAGTCCCAACACCCCTTCTATCCTGCCCAAATGTTCTTCCACATTCCGGATAAAACACCAGCAAATCATCCAAACACACCAGAAGAGTCACAAAAATATGATCACTAAACAGATGTTCCATAAATCTTTGGAAGATGGCTGGACTGTTGGACAATCCCATTGGACAGCGCACAAATTGGTAGTGTTCAAACGATGTTATGAAAGCAGTCTTGGGCCGATCTTCTGCCCTAACTCTTATTTGATGGTAACCTGCTGCCAAATCAAATTAAGAGAAATACTGTTCTCCAGCTAATGCATCTACCGTGTCCTGTATTCTTGGCAATGGAAAAGCATCCTTCACTGTAACCTCATTCAACCTCATGTAGTCTACACACAGTCTCAATGCTCTATCTTTTTTCTAACCAACACTATAGGAGCTGCATATGAGCTCACACTCTCCTCTACCATCCTTGGTTCCAACAATCCCTTCACATGAGTTTTCACTTCTGTAGTACAAGAGGGAGGCAGATGTCTGTATGGCAGTCGAATGGGCACTTCATTGCTGAGATGAATCTCATATTCCACTCCAGTAGCACACCCCAAATCCTGCTCATCTTTTGCAAACACACTTCGATACCCGTACAGCAACTTGATCAGCTGCTCCACCTGCACTGGATCAGCCTGACTTTCATCCACACGCATTCCTATCAGGTTTCTAAGTTACTGAGCTATCTCTGGTGACACAATCTCTGCTCTCGCGTGTCCCTGAACTCTCCCAGTTGTAACCTCCCGTCCATTGAACACCTTTGCTACCTTCCACTGTGGTCTCAATCGCACATCGGTTTTTCCCAAGTTGGCCACTGACACCCATCCTTCCCCATCAATCACTCTTGTATAAATGGGAAAAACACACACACCTTCTGGCACCCAGTAACCATCAGCATGCTCTACGGCTTCCATTACCACACTGTCCACATCCACTTCACTCAAGCTTCCCACAAACACTTTTAGTACTCATCTGGTACCAGCAGGAACCACCAAATCCTGATGCAGCCCATCCCAACGGCTGCTGCAGGATTCTCAGTCGGGCCTCCACCGCTCGAACACACTTTCTTTACTTCTCACCCAACCCCAACTGTATCGGCCTTCCTCCCATGTTCTGTGGGCCAGTCACCAATTCTGCCAACACATTCATCCCCAGCAGCACTGGCAACTGAGTCCCTTGTACCATTCCATTCTTCCCAAAACTGCGTTTTACAAAGAGGCCACAATCCTTAACCACTCTCCCCTCCACTTCTACATCCACCTTAACAAATCCCATATATGGAATTTCCACCCCATTCGCATCTGTTATTATAGTCTGCTGGGGAAGGAGATGCTCCTTATACCACTCCTCTGTCTCCAAGCTCACCTCCACTCCTGAGTCAGCCATAGCCTCAGCTGACATACACCTCAGCTGCCAAAGTCTTTCCAAACAGCTTAACTTTCTTCCCACTCTCGCCCATCCTCTCAGCATCAATCGTGAGATTCCTCACCTGGCCTGTTTCAGGAGGGCCGGTAATAGCCCTTGAGAACTGATCTCTAGGCCTCAAGGGTTCCCATTTTCCGATGTCTTGGACAAAACATTCTTAAACTGTTCACATTGGTAGTCCAGATGCCCTTGGTGTCCACACACTGAACATGGAGGTAAAGAATGAGCACCCCTCACGGGCCGTGAGGGGTGCTCATTCTGGTCTCCTTCCACTCCGTAACTTACTTCTCCGTAATTCAGATTCCTCTCTACGAATCTGGTCAGTCTCCCTTACTCTGTCTGCTGCACGTTGCACCAATTCCTCCCACTGCATCTGTGGCTGCTCCTCCCACCACTTCTGCACCACTTTTGCATCTGCAAACTCCCACACACCTTCGTGTTGTTGTCTAATTCCAAATAACTTATTTTTTGTCCAAATGCATTCTGCAGGCATGCAAATAACTCTGATGCAGACTTCACTTGACTGTTCCTGACCCTTGTCAATGCTGGTCTTTCCAAAAATCCACACAGGTACTTAACTACCTTCTCTCCTTACAATCCCACCTGAATTATATTGTCTTTGGCATCCTTTACCCACTAATCCAGCTCATGAGCATTACAAAGCCGTCCAGAAAACCTAGGAATGGCTGCTTACTATGAGCCATTTTCTGCCCTATTTTACACACAGTCACTACCAATTGCCGGCTGGCATTGAGAAAGTCACTCACAGTATCAGATGGACCAATAACACCCTCATTATTTTCTTCCATCTCCATGTGTGGTGCCCGGGGGGGGAACGGGGGCGTTATTTTTTATTCATGGTTGTTAATAGTTGTTAATAGTTGTTTATTTAATTTGTTTTACTTTCACTTCACTGCTGAAGGACCACCAGTGTGGTGCCTTGTCATTAAATTAACTTCTCATGGGGGACTCTTATGGCAATTAAAAAGATATTTACTTTGATTAATTATATTTATTAATGGTCCCTGATGTTGGATATTTCCCTGAATATTAAGAAAAGAAAGCTGCCACCACCCCCAAAGGTTTAATGAGAATTAGGGGATTCTCAGGGAATTTAGTTTCTTCCTAAAGGAAGTTAAAATATTCGAAAGAGAAAATAATTACTACCAGGGAAATATAGGCGACCAATGAAAAGAAAAGGGAACTGATTTAAAAATTTAGTTATTTGGTAGAGTGGACTGAGTTTCAATAAGGCACATGGATTCGTGGATTTGTTTCATATCCTTTTTCAAGAGTATTGAGCACTTTCCACACTTACCTTACCACACCAACGGAGGTTAGTATTAGCACGGAATCACTTTCTCAGAATTTTACTTGGGTTATTTATTTATGGTATACTTTGAATATCACAGGCTGATCATTGAGTCTTAGAAACACAGCTTAGTTATAGTATCAGACAACTTAATGGCTCATGGCAGAAATAACCTTCCTCAAAAAGAAAATAAACACACAGAGTTGGCAATACTTATCTCACCTCGAGATACCAAACTCTTCACACATTACAAGTTATACCCTTGACTCCCTTCCCTGAAAAACATCACCTTAAAGTAATATTATAATTTTGTAACTGGGCCTGAGAGCAGTTAAAGAACCTTTTCTCAGGGGATTTCCGAAATTAAAGTGATCTCAATGTTTCTGGTTATGCAGACATAGTATAATTTTTCCTCACCAAATAGGAATACGCGATTCCTACTCCTAAATACATGGGCTGGGCCTATCAGACCGTCCTACGTGACACATAGTTCCCTAAGGCTTAACTCGGAATTTTGGCATTGGCTTTCTAGCCGTTCATTTATCTACAAAACAAAAGAAAGTAATTGAGAAATTGGTGTAACTGTCGTGGAGGCATTCTTTCCCTGTTGACGCGATCAAAAGTTGGAGCTGAGTCAGTATAATTCACTTCCTTAACTCAGAAGTTAATACACAGTCACAATAACATAGAAATTACCGTGAAAAATATATATTGTACACCATGAAATATTTTGTAGGGGAACAGGGGACCATGCGGTTTTGAAACCACGTTTTCCTTCTTTAAGAGAAGGAAATTGGTATTATCCACTTATAATAGATCTCAATAGGGGTTTACATATATTGTCAGGCTACTGGGGAAGATTATGGATTATATATTAATGGTGAGAGGCATTGAATTTCACAAATATTGAGGGATTTCGAGAGCGATGTCACTCACCTGTTGACGCGATCAAAAGTTGGAGCTGAGTGACGCTCTCTGGGAAAAAGGCGGGAGATGAGAAGGGGGGAAGGGGGGTTTTCGAGAATATTCCTCCTTTGATCTTATTATTAATTGATTATTGAGACATGAAATAGTTATCAGTTTATAGGAAATTAATTTTGACGCTAAATAAGTGACATTTAGATATCTATTGAACCTGATCTCTGGATTAATATATAGGGGAAATTTTTGGTCTACGTGACTTTTTGCACGTCGACGGGCCCAGGGGCATGATCACCTCATATGATGCAATATTACGTCATTCTTAACAAAGTTTTGTGGGAAGATAACTAAGTAGGTTAATTATATTAGACTATGGAGAGCATTTTGACAAGTTAATAACTATTAATAGTGATTAGATTATGATATTAATTTCTTTCCATAGAAAACTGTCTTGGGGGGGGGATGACTGCATAGGATTAGAAAGTTTGGAGAAACAATTCTAATATAAACATTAATATAAACATATAGTATAAAATTATGAATGATGTGTGAGTAAAAACATTTATATAATGCAGTATC
>JAXIVD010006989.1:10000-12500 GCA_036785275.1 Cancer borealis | reverse complement strand
AGCTTTAGGTGAGTTTACTCGCTTATTTCACGTTTTTGAGAAATATCAAGTTTCTGCAATGAAAGATACTGTGATCCTTAGCCCCGAGTATTGATGCAAAGGTGAGGGACAGGTGCAGGTTCAGCCTAGCCTGTGGGATTACGGCACTTTTGAGTGGGAAACCTTAGAAATTGAAGCCTCATATCCGATTACGCCCATCGACCGATTTGTGTAACAAGATTATGGTCAATGAAAGCGATGACCGACATGGGGAGGTGTTTTAGAAGTGTTGGAGAAACGCTTATCTCACGGGAAAGCGGAAGGTAAGCGGGGTGGCTGCCTGGCTGGGTGGTGAGGTGCTTGGCGGGCCTTTTGAAGCGTGCCGGACCGTGTTGGTGTAGTACAGAGCATCAGTTCTGCCTCTGTCCCGTGCCCGTGTATGCGAGGTGACAAGTGTGAAATCTGATGCTCTAGCGTTCTGAAGGTGGCCAGGTTGAAGCAACACGAGAAAATTATTTGAAATATACAATATGAATGCGGAACTATTGAATGATGAATGCTCGTTGGTGTGAGAAAAATCTTTGCATAACATTGACTCATTTTGTAATCACATTAAGATGACAGTGACACAAGACCTTGGTGTGTAATGTTATGAAATGTGGCAAGGTTACACACGTCAGATAGAAATATATCCACCCAAGGCCCTGCTACGGATTATTTTTACTAGATTAAAGTCTTCTTAAATTTTGTTTTGTCTACAATGCTGCAATTTACGCTAACATTGCTAACTATACACCTGATTAGTTTAATCGTTTCACAACTATTATAAATAAGGGTTAAAATTAGTATAACTCCGCTGTCATATCTATTTCCCTGGCTTCTTTCGTGCTTATCTTTGCTCATATATGTCTTCTTTTAAGCTTAACTTCTTGCTGATATGTTACTTTGGTCAAAACGACGTATATAAAAAACTATAAACAACAAATACAACTATAAATACAAAGTAACGTCAAATACATTTGACATGTCACATAATTGTTTTCATCCCATTATACTCAAACCTCATGCTTGGCTCCTCACCTACCCAGACGAGCCTCAGTTTGAAAAATGTCATGCCATGGGTGTGATACTCAGACTCTTAGAACATAAGAGGGTTTACGGTCATTTTGCCCACACGTCAATTCGCCCATGAGACTTTTCGCCACATGTAAGAGTCAATTCGCCCACATGTAAGAGTCACTTCGCCCACTCTAAGTCAATTCACCCACACATGCTATTGGAGCTTTTATTAAGTGGTAAATAAAGAGTTAGAAAAGAAAGGTTATATGTAAGTTTATGAAATTGTATATATATATATATATATATATATATATATATATATATATATATATATATATATATATATATATATATACATACACAATTTTATAAACTTATGTATAACTTAACATATAACACATGGTAGTTCCTGTTACTCCAATAATCCCTTATTACCTACATCCACCTCTCATCCCCATCCATAAAGCCGTCTAGTCTTTTAAAACTCCATGTATTATTTTACATCTTCACCAGAATGCTCTAGAGAATTCAGGATTATATTAATACATTACCTGATGAATTCTGAAAAGGTTTTCAATGTTTTCTATGAGATCCCTTCGAAAATAAAGTAAAGTATAGTTTGGTTTAAACAATAATTTTTTTTTTGTCAATGTAGGTTAAGGTTTGCTTAGGTTATGTTATGTTATGTTAATTTAGAAGCTATCAAATGTTTTCTATGACTAAAAGTCGGTGGTTGGACGAGATGCAGACGCCATTTTTTTCGTAGCCATACGCCATTATGTGCACTTCTCCCCATAGTTTAGTGCCACGTTCTCTGCGGCACATATATACTCAGATACTCAAGATTGTGCATAATATGGGCCACCTCTGATGCTGTGCTTGATAATGGGATATATTGGCATATATTTACATGATTTAACCAACAAATTATAAGTTGAAGTAGATCACTGAAAGAACATATCACTAGTAACCTGTCTAGCTTCCACAATATTACTTTCTGTATATATGGCTATGAAAAGTATATCTTCAATAGTCTTGATTTATCATTGTATTTGCCTTTATGTAGCTTACTACCGCTTTGTACAAGTTTATATGATAACATAATTTAAGGTTAAATTCACATTACCATGTTTTATTTAGGCCTAGGGCCTAGTTGACCTAGTTTCATGGATCTTTGACCAAAGGGGACATTGATAATTATAACATTTCCATTCCAAATACTGATAATTATAAAATTTCCATCCCAAATACACTTGTTCTTTAGAAAATTTGCTTTCATGGAAAGTTGCTTATACTGAACTGCATAAGTAATGTTAGGATTCCCATTTTCTTCACATCTCACCCTATGTATGAATTATTATATCTAGACTTAGCTATATGATGAAATATGTAAAAAAAAATAGCTCAGCTAATCAACATTTTTAAAGCTATTTAACAATTTTTTAATAATTAGTTAAGTCAA
>JAXIVD010006989.1:0-7500 GCA_036785275.1 Cancer borealis | reverse complement strand
TATATATATATATATATATATATATATATATATATATATGTATGTATATATATATATATATATATATATATATATATATATATATATATATATATATATATGTATATATATATATATATATATATATATATATATATATATATATATATATATATGTGTGTGTGTGTGTGTATGTTTTATTTTATTTATTTATTTTTTATCATTAGCCTATGGCACCTGTAGGCTATTTCCTTTACGGTTCTGATGCCCTGTAGAAATTAATATAAAAAAACCTGTTAAATAGCTACACGTTTGTTGCTCTGTATTCGGGTAACAATTTCTAGAATATTTGAATTAACTAGAATTTTTCATGAGCCGCATATTATAGGTCAAAGAGCCGCATGTTGCTCGCCAGCCGTGATTTGTATATACTATATACATATCTACTCTCTCATCCCTTACACTGGTAAACTCTGGAACTCTTTCTTTGTCTGTTTTTCCACCTGTCCGTGACTTGAACTTTTTTTATCAACCTAATCTAGCCGAATGGATATTTCACTGAATATTGGATATCTGGCTGAATGGACATATGAACTTTTAGATTTTGTTATTTTGGTTGGAAAAAAAGGCAGTATGAACTAGGTTAGGTTGATCAAAAATTCCTACATTAAATTTTTGTATATGTATTTAAAGGAAAAATAAATCTGCCATTTGTCTGTTCGGTCGTTCAATTTTTGGTCAAATGTTCATTCAGTCAGATGTCTGTTCAGCCAAATGTCAATTCGGTGAAATGTCTGTCAACCAAATGTCCATCGGCCATCTGTCTGGGAGCCCCTGTTATGGCATTGGAAGTTACTGTCCCACATTTCTTAAATATTTAAGCAATGTAAAAGAATTACATGTAATTTACAGCTTTAAGAAAAATATGAATAATTATTCTTTATTCAAGAGTGGGATCAATTAAGGTAAATGGCCTGAGGGCTTTAAAAATAAGGTAATAGTGGAGAGTTTTGAGGAAGGAAGGTTGGACATTATGGGATTACAAGAGTTATATATTGTATGAATGGGAATGGGAGGGAAATATAGGATAGGATAGTGGTGTGGAGTGGTTGAGAAAGATAAGGGAATGGGAAAGGAAAGATGTGCACTTTGAATGTCTTTGAGGATATGGCTAGGCATAGATGCATATGGTTGGAGGTGGTCTAGGATAGTATGGGCAATTGGAAAGGTAGGAATAGAGTAATGTGTATGTCTGTGTGAATAAGAGAGAGGAGATGAAAAAATTCTGGAATGATGTGAATGAGTGATTGAAAGAGGGAGTAGAATTGTTTTAATTGGTGATATTAATGGAAGGGTTGAAGAGAATGAGATAGCAGGTGTGGTGGGAAAGTGAGGCGTTGATGGAGTGAATTAAATGTTGACTACCTAGTGGACACATTCGAAAATGGGGCAGATCTTAGCAAACATCTTTCTCAGTATAAAATTATCGACAAATGCACATGGAGAAAGAGATAAAGAGTGTGAGCATCAGGATAAGGAAGGCTGAAGTACCATTTGTGAACCACCTCTCTTATCATGGATAGCACAAGAACAAGCTAAGTTGAACCAAGGTTTGTGAGCTTTGGGGCTAAAGAACGTGTGTGGAATATATATACGCTTATATGCCAGGGACAATAATCTCCATTATGCGTTTGGCATAAAGAGATGGATAGGGACTCCAAGGTAGTGCATTTTAGCTAAGATAAAGACTAGATGGGAGTGTGGCAGGAAAAATGGCAAGGGAAAGTTAAGTAAGGTGTTAGTGAAAGTATGGTTAGGAAAGAGGTTAGAGAAGAGTATGAAAAAAAGATATGCCTGAAACAAGGAGAAGCTAGGATGATAGTTGAAGAGGAAGAAAGTGTTAGTTTAGGTTGTTCAAAGATGCAGTGATCACATTAACAGCAGAAATGATTGGTTATAGAGTTCTGAATAGTCAGAGAAAAGGAAGTGCATGTTATTCATGAGATAAAGGAGGCTATAGAAAGGAAAAAGAGAGTATATTGGAAGATACTGTAAAGGAATGTGGAAGAAGAAATATGCGTGAGGAGGGGAACTGAGTGCAAGTTGTTGAATAAGAAGGTAAAGGAGTTGATGAGAGTAAAAGGAAAGTGGAAGGGAATATTTGCGAGGAGCAGAGAGGATTTAGGAGAGGAAAAGGCTGTGTGAACCAGATATTTACAAATAAAATGATGGTAGAGGAGTACTTAGGAAAGGATGAAAAACTGTATGCAGCCTTCATGGACCTAGAGAAAGTATATAATAGAGTTGATAGGGAAACTGGAACGTTCTTAAAATGTATGGTGTTGAAGGACAATTACTGGGAGGATTAAGGCATTTTATAGGGAGGCAAGTGTATGTGTGTTGATGGATGGAGAGCAAAGTAAATTTTCCTATAGGAGTGGGAGTGAGACAATGTGAGAATGTATGATATCGCCATGGCTGTTTAATATTTGTTTGGATGGGTGTATGAGAAAAATTAAAGTTAAATTAGGGAATGTAGGTATAAGACTGATAATGAATGAAATGGTTTGGACAGTGATGGCATACTTGTTTACAGAAAATGGTAAGGAACTTCAGAGAGTGGTGTATGAATTTTAAAGTGTATGTACGAGAAGGAAGGTAAAAGTGAATGCTGGAAAAAATAAGGTGATGGTTTTTGAAACGAGGAAGCTAATGTGCTGAATTTAGTACACATTATAAATTAGGTGTGCCAGAAGGAGAAATAAAAGAGATCTGTGAAAGGCAGGTATGTCATAGGATAGATCACTGACAAGGGTTATAAAACAAAAAAATATGTCCATGGAGGAAAAGAGAAGTTTAAAGAATATTATTTTTCCTGCCAACATTGAAGTATGTATGGATCAGAGGCTTGGACATGGAATAGAGCATAACAGTCAAGAGTGCATGCTGCGGAAATGAGTTATCTGAGAGAAGCATGTGGCGTGATAAAATGAGAGGGTGAGAGCAATGAAAGTGTGTATGAAAGATAGGGCATGGAAACTCATGCAAATGGAGTGAAGTGAAGTGTAGTGGAATGGGTGGAAAAAAAAAAAAAACTTAGCTAGATAGTTTTGTCATCTTGAGAGAAAGAAGAGAGTGAAGAGTTTGTGAAGAAAGTGTAAATGAGTGAAATTGAAGGTCCTGGGAGGATAGGAAGGTCGGCTGTAAGATGAAAGGATAGGGTAAAGAAGTATACATGCATGAAAGAGGTGCTGATAGAGGGGGAAAGATTGAACAAACAAGGGGGTACTGTGTGGATAGGGAGAGAGGGAGGCTTTTCTTCTGTGGCCATCTCCTTGGGGGGACGTTTCTAAGAAAAGTGAAGCGGCAGAGACAATAGAATAATAGAACAGTACTGCATGTGTATTCCTCATTCTAACTGGTATCAGGCAGAATTTACAGAGATAAAATGCAGTATTTTTATACATACTGTGTATAGATAAAGAGTAGTGTGTGCATCCCATCTGTTTAAAATCATGTTTACTGTTGTTTCCTATATTATGGAGATTATCTGATGGCCTTTGCTTTGACATGTACTCAGGCTTCAACACCTTTCACTAGTATTTAATGTTTGTGATTGTCTTGATTCAAAGTACCACCTAGTCATATGAATATTTGGATTTTTCTGTTCGACATATGAAAGGTGGCCAGTCTTCAAGCATTATAAGAATTTTCCCAGCTATGCCATGCGACTCTGATTTTTTTTTAGTAATCGTTTACGTGGAACTTTATTAAATGCTTTTTGAAAGTCAAGATAAATTATATCAACCGCTTTTGTTACATCATAAATGTTGAATACTTTGTTATAAAAGTCAAGGTTCATTAAGCAAGAGCATTTCTTACTGAAACCATTTTGAGAATTATTACCGTATATACCGGACTATAAGGCGACTGGTTATATAAGACGACCCCCAATTTTCTAAGGAAAAAATTTGGTTTTGAGCTATTATCGCTATATTAGACGACCCCCTTTCTCATGGTAAAGTTCACTGTTCACCCGTCCTTAATTTATTACTCCAATATTTACTTCCAACACTAGTTGCTCAAGATGTAAATAGTTAAAGGAATTAAAAAACTACATATTGTACGTATATTACTTTTACTAAACAAGTCTTAATTTTTCAAAACGTAAAGAAACATCATAAACATCAGCACCGCCATCATATCGGGCCCGCTCTAATACCTTGTTTCAACAATTGCCTCAAACATTGGAAACATAGATATTTAATTAAAAACCTTCAAAATCATCTTCATCTGATACAGTAAGCATGTCAAATATATCTTGAGATACATGTTCAAGGGCATCATCATACGGGTCAAATGCTGCATCATCTGGGTTGTCGTCTGCAGCTTCATCATCAGTGTCGCCCGCCATCCCGGTGTTGTGCATGTGACGTTATTAGTAAACATTCGACAGGCGACACCCATTGAATTAGGGTGGGTCCACACGCCTGTGTATGTGTGTGTACGTAGGTGTATATATATATATATATATATATATATATATATATATATATATATATATATATATATATATATATTATGCATATACGTGTGTGGCTGCAGAATGAATTCCAAGGTACAGTGGCGCTGAATATTCATCACTGAGTTACAGGTTTGTGTTTTATTCTCGGTGTATAAGACGACACTACGATTTAGAAGCCTTAAACTTGGCAAAAAAAATCTCGTCTTATAGTCCGGTATATACGGTAATCACATATTATGGTTTCAATTAACTTACCAACTACGGATATGATGCTGATTGGTCTGTAATTAATTGGTAGTGATTTATCTCCTTTTTTTGTATAGGGATTAAATTTGCTAATTTCCCAATGTTGTGTGTGTGTGTGTGTGTGTAATTACCTATTGTATTTACCTAGCTGTGATATACAGGAAAAGAGCTATGCTCATGCTGTCCTGTATTCGTATCTACAACTGTCCATCTTGGTCTTGATTGATTAATATTTCTTGCATGTTTCATTTCCATATCCAGGCTATTCCTGGTTTCAATGCATCTATACGGAAAGCTGTATTTCTTTGTCTCTCCTACACATGGTTTACTCAGCTTTTTACTTTGTCCTCTTGTATTTCTTGAATCCCAAACATATAGATCTTCTCTGTCAACATTCATAAGATCCCCTGAGTATCGATATCCTGCTATTAGATCTCTTTCTTTTCTTCTTTCCAAAGTTGGTAGTTACAGTTTTGAAAGTCTATCCTCGTATATTAAATCTCTCAGATTTGGAGTGATCTTGGTTGCTGTCCTTTGTATTCTTTCAATCTTCCTTATATCTTTTTTCTTATGTAGTGACCATACAATTGATGCATACTCCAACTTTGGACTAATCATTTCTTCATCTAGATATGTAAATGCTACTCTAATTTTTCTAAGTAGCTTATATGCCTCCTGTTATCTTAGTTATGTGTTTCTCTGGAGACAGATTGCCTTGAATAGTCACACTTAGGTCTTTTTCTACTTTGATTTTAGGAATTTGTTCAATGCCTATTGTGTAACTTCCTATTTGTCTTTTACTGTTCTTTCCAAATTCCATAACCCTACATTTTGTAGCGTTGAATTCCAAATCCCATTTTGTACTCCATTCCGATATCTTATCTAGGTCCTTTTGTAGTAGCTCCGTGGCTGGACAGTTGAACAGTTTCACCGAACGGACATTTGGCAGACAGACATTTCACCAAAAAATAAACGACTGAATAGATAGCTGGCAAACAATTATGTAGGCATATATGGTAATTAACCGATAAATGTTTTGTTACTGTTTCTGTTCAACCCCAAATAATTTGACAAACTTTGATCTTTGAACTTCTTAACAACGCCTCAAAGCTTGCCTAGATGCTAATACAGTTGATATTTATAAGTTGTAAAGATGTCAATGTTTTTCAGTGTTTTTTACTTTTATGAACTTTACTGTTGTTCACTTTCAAGTTTATATTGTGATATGCATACTATCACCTAAGGTGAATAAGATTATTGTTTCTTTTCAAATCATGGAATTCATACGAACAATAAGAGGAGGAAGAAAGTTTTTGCTTGAGGGCTACGCCTACAATGATAGAAAAAAATAGTCTAACATATTGATGATGTGAACACAAAAGAAGTTGTGGAGGGTGGCTATACACACAAGGCAAAGTTATTCAAGAAGAAGTAAGTAATCATTCACATCCACCTGATGCCGCATGCAATCTGTCCATGAAAACAGTACAGAAAATTAAAGAAAGAGCGTAACAGTCAGAGGAAGTGACATCTACTATTTGCTATACAAAACTGCACCAGTGAGTACCCACTTGATGCTGCTGGTGCTTATCCTAAAAAAAAACTGGCAAGAATGGTACGTAGACAATGCATGACACCAGACGGGGATGTTTTACCAGACAACTTACAGAATTACAGAATTTTGTGATACATGAAAGTGACAACCTGTTGATTTTATGAATGCCTTGAAATTTACAGGTTCTTGCCATCAAAGACCACTGGCTATGTGATGGAACTTTTCATATTGCACCATTAGGCTTTCAGTTGTATACAGGGCATGTTTTACTGGATGCGAGCCATACAATTCCTTTAGTAGCCGAAGAAGAAATATCAGATATTAAATACAAGACTGACAACTATCATTGAGAAATACAATGAGTATCCTAGAATTGAGATCTTGAGAACAATTGCCCACAATCTTTAAATATTTTTAACCAATTATTTTATAAATACTATTTTCGAATTTCAGTATACTATATGTAATAAGATTTTTTTTAAATGATGTCCTACTATCAGTTATCTTTCAGTCAAATGTAAGTTCGGCCAAAGTGTCCTTTCGGTGAAATGTCTGTTGGCCAAATGTCCGTTCGATGAAATGTCCATTCAGTAAAATGTCTGTCGGCCAAGTGTCCGTTCGGTGAAATGTTCATTCAGTGAAATGTCTGTTGGCCAAATGTCAATTTGGTGAAATGTCTGTTTGGTCAAATGTCTGTCGGTCAAATTTCCGTTCGGTGAAATGTCTGTCGGTCAAATGTCCGTCTGGTGAAATGTCTGTTCGGCCAAATGTCCGTAGGTCAACTGTCTGGGAGCTGTTATTTCACAGTCTGTTTTCTTTTTCACTGCTCATGCCAATTTAACATCATCTGCAAAAAGGCTAATATAGCATGTCATTTATGTAAACCACACACATAATAGGTGCCAATATTGACCTTTGAGGCACTCCACTTAGGACTCTGCATTCTTTATAACTGTCCTCATCTCTCTGTCCATTAATTAGTCCTTCATCTACTTCAGGCATGTTCAAGCTTCCATAGCAGTTTCATGTGTGGCACTTTATCAAATGCCTTTTTCAGATCCAGGTAGACACAGTCAATTAAACCATCTCCTATGTTTCATCTATCACTCTTTAGTAGAAGTTTAACAGGTTTGTGGTACATGATATTCTGCTTCGGAATCCAAATTGGCATTCTGTTATTGAGTTTGTTTCTTCC
>JAXIVD010006988.1:15000-21831 GCA_036785275.1 Cancer borealis | reverse complement strand
CCGAGGAAGAGAGAGGAGGGGAAGGAAGGAGGAAGAGGAGGAAGAGGAAGAGGAAGAGGAGAGGAGTGATGGCGAGTAAAAGTTGGAAGATATAAGAGAGAAAGAAGAAGGAAGAGGAGGAGTAGGAGGAAGAGGAAGAGGAAGAGGAAGAGGAAGAAGAGGAAGAGGAAGAGGAAGGAGGAGGAAGAAGAAGAAGGAAAGTGTGATATAATAATAAGATAAATTGATGATTTATGAAATAGTACAATAGATTTTGAAATATGAAAGTGCAAATATATACCAAATATGTGATCAATAATATGTGATTGAACGAAATAATTAGCAAAAAAACAAAAAAATGAGACACGTAATTCAAATAAAAAGAAATGAAAAAAAAAAAAAAAAAAAACTTAATGGTAACTCGATATTCTTATAGACTAAAAAAAAAAACACAAAGAAAATAGAATGAAAAAAAAAAAAATTCAAGAAAATAAAACAAAGAAAATAACGGTTGTATTGAAAATTAATGAATAAAAAGATGATTTGAGAGAGAGAGAGAGAGAGAGAGAGAGAGAGAGAGAGAGAGAGAGAGAGAGAGAGAGAGAGAGAGAGAGAGAGAATGAATAATTATCAACAACTATGTATATCTATGTATGTATGCAAATCTATGTATATGTTTAATAATTCCTATACTATATAACTGTAAATATACACATTATACATACCTACCACTTGTTAATTCATGTATACAATTATACATACAATATACAATCTGAAAAATAACCAAAAAACCCCGTGTATTTATAAATGTATGATTGAAAAAAATGTATAATTATTGTTATTAATGATAAATGATTATAAATGATTAATTGTTACGAATATTTAATTTATCACTAATTTTTTCACTAATTCCTTTCTTTATCATCCTTTCTTCCATTCCCTTCATTCTTTCATTCTGCTTTCATTTCTTTCCTTTATCCCTCTCTTTCTCTCCCTCCTTTCATTCTTACTTACCTCCCTTCTTCCTTCCTTCCTTCTTCTTCTTCTTCTTCTTCTTCATACAAGGTAGAATTAATACTCTATCTTATACATGAAAACCCTCATTTTTTTTTTTTATTATATATAAATATATCACACCAATAAATATGGGAAAAAAGAGGAAATACAGTGAACTCTATTGAAAAAACTCTTTGAAATCACGTAGTACACTTGGAAGATTTATATTATTTATACAAAGATTTGAACACTAATCACAACACTTCTTGGAATTCGATTAGTATAAACGTTTGGATTCCATAACATCGTCTTAGATTCTTTTCTTTATATTTATTAACACTCCTAGATTCCTTTATATTCTTTTTTTTTTATAGACTTTCAAATGTTATCAAAAAGTACTTCGTCTCATCACACACACACACACACACACACACACACACACACACACACACACACACACACACACACACACACACACACACACACACCAAAAAAAAAAAAAAAACACAAACAAACCAGTAGATTATTTTTCAAACATGATTTTTCTTTTTATAGAGAATCAGATCGCTTTCTAAATTTTCAAACACCTTTATAGAAAACGTATCTCACATTACAAACATTATAAAGTATTGAATAAAAGACTGCAAGAAAAAAAACCACACACACAACATGAAAAATACACTGAAAATACAGAATCCAATACCTTTCAAAATCATATAAAGAAGAATCCAATCCTCTATACACACTTCGATTCTTTTAATAGACACTTTGATCCTATACTGTAGACCTCAATCATTTGTATAAACACTTGAATCCTATAGCATAGTATCAAATCGTATTAGTATAAACTTTATCAAAGACAGAGAAACAAATTTAATTAATATGTATACAATAAGGGAAGGGAAGGGAAGGGAAGGGAAGGGAAGGGAAGGGAAGGGAAGGGAAGGGAAGGGAAGGGAAGGGAAGGGAAGGGAAGGGAAGGGAAGGGAAGGGAAGGGAAGGGAAGGGAAGGGAATGGAAGGGAAGGGAAGGGAAAGGAAGGCAGGGGAGGGGAGGGGAAGGGAAGGGAAGGGAATGGAAGGGAAGGGAAGGGAAGGGAAGGGAAAGGAAAGGAAGGGAAGGGAAGGGAAAGGAAGGGAAGGGAAGGGAAGGGAAGGGAAGGGAAGGGAAGGGAAGGGAAGGGAAGGGAAGGGAAGGGAAGGGGATAAGAAGGACGAAAAAGCAATAAAAAAATAAAAAAAAGGAAAAAGAGAATAAAAAAAAAAATAACGAAGGGAAGAGAGGAAGGAAGGGAAGAGAGGAGGAGAAGGAAGAGGGGAAGGAGGAAAGGAAGGGAGGATGAAGGAAGGGGTGAAGAAGGGGGCGGGGAAGGAAGGGTAGATGAACACACAAACACACAAACCTAAACATAACTACAACATTAATCATTGTGTTCAAAAATATATATATATAATAATTATCCTTTTATTTGAATTTTTTTGTATTATTCCTTATTTTTATCACATATTTCTCTATATTTCCCTTTTTCGTTCACTCACTTTTCCATTTTCCTTTATTTTCCTTTATTCACTTTTGACAATCGATTCATTATTTTTCATTTATTATTTTTTCTGTTATTTATTTTTTCTTTCTTTTCTTATGTATATTCTTTTTCTATATTTTCTTTGTTTCTTTCATACGTTAAAATGTGTCTATGTACAGTCTTCCTCAATTATAAAAGAGAGAGAGAGAGAGAGAGAGAGAGAGAGAGAGAGAGAGAGAGAGAGAGAGAGAGAGAGAGAGAGAGAGAGAGAGAGAGAGAGAGAGAGAGAGAGAGAGAGAGAGAGAGAGAGAGAGAGAGAGAGAGAGAGAGGAGAGAATAACTAGTGGCCTCTAACATCTTCTCTTCTTTTTTTTCATAACCATAACATGAAATATAACACTTCTACATTTAATTATTAGTAAAAAAAAGAGTTACGAGATACAGTCATTTATATTTTCCATAATTTCAAGTTCATTTTCTCTCCATGGATTTGATTGGCTGTCAGGATACGCCCACTGACCAATCACATTTGTTCTTCGTCTCACCGTCAAATTTGTTAGCCAATAAGAGTGTTCGTTTTAAAAGGAAGGTAAACTTAACTATACATAAAATTTTTTTCATGTTATAAATAATTTTCTTTTTCATTTCTACACAGACTTAATATATATTTTTTTTTATCTTCCTCTTTTTCATTTCATTTTCACAGCCAATAATTATCTAACTCGAGTATTTATTATGTATAGATTATAAATATTTAAACGATACAATAGTTTTCTTTATGCTTTTTTAGTCACCCACGTCATCCATTTTCTATATGTATGCTTAGTTTTACGTAGAATATCTATGTACACACACACACACACACACACACACACACACACACACACACACACACACACACACACACACACACACACACACACACACACACCATTATACAAACGCTTCTGTTGTAAATTTATTAAGAAAACATTTTGATATACTTGCAATCCCAATCATCATCATCATTATCATCATCATTATCATCATCATCATCATCATCATCATCATTATACCACTTTCTAAACACTACTCACTCACTCACTTTCACAAACACACATTTTTTTTCACACACAATAATTTTAATAGTAACATCAGCATTTAGGAAACATTATTTTCTCTTCCTCTCTTACCTATCAAATTTTAAAGCAATATATACACACGAGAGAGAGAGAGAGAGAGAGAGAGAGAGAGAGAGGGAGAGAGAGAGAGAGAGAGAGAGAGCACTAAACATTAATGGTACTTCCTCTATCCATCATGAGAAAATTCCTACGAAGTTCTCTGTCACATTCGGTCTCACTCAATTCCCGTGAGTCTGTGAAGGGCGTGGGCGGAGTGGGCGGGGTTAGGGGCACCGGAGACATACCCAAGATGGAGGAGGGCGTGCGAGGGGGGCTGAGTAAGGTGTGGGCGCCGCTGCTACTCCTCACGCCCATCCTATGAAGAGAGAGAGAGGAGACCTGAGTGGTTTAAATTGCTACTTTCTTTCAAACACTCACTCACTCTCTCTCTTTCTTTCTCCTCTCTCTCTTTCTCTTTCTCTCTCTCTCACTCTTTAATAATGGAAGGGCTTTCTTTTTTTCTTTACCTTCGTGTTTATTTAAGTTTATAATAGGTTTTTTTTAGTGAGTTTTGTGTTAGTAAAAGAGTTCCTCCTTAATCATTGCTGAGCGACCTCCTACTGACCTCTCTCGTTTTCTGTGGAAGGAGCGGCGGGGTAAGGTAGGGGAGGCTTCTGTAGATGTACTAGACTCGGCTGCGTGGTATATAAGATCTGGAAATAGTCAAGAATAGTTGTAGAGAGTTAGTAATGGTAGAGGGATAGTAGAGGTTTGGTAATAGTGAAGAGTAATAGTAGTAGTAGAGAGTTAGTAATATTAGATGTACACACACACACACACACACACACACACACACACACTTAATTTTCGTTAAGTTACAGAGTCAGAAAAAATGTGACGTAAACAAAAAAAAAGAATCACAAAAAAACAGGTGACATTGATAATTTTTTTTCGAAATTGACCCAAAAAATTACAAAAAAAAATATATGAAAAAAAACACCAGAAAACAATTAACACAAAAAACAAAAACAAAAACAATTACAATATTACTTTTACAAAAATACAAACAAGACAAGTGTGGTGGAGGTGGAGGTGGAGGTGGAGTTGGAGGTGGTGGAGGAGGAGGGGGGTGGAGGGGGGGTGAGGGGGGGAGTGTGTGACGCAAGCAACAAACACACAAACAAGTCAACAACGAACAGAAAACGGAAAGAGGAGGCAATAAGAGTGAAATACACACACACATTACATAGAAAACAGACCATAGCAGAGAGAGAGAGAGAGAGAGAGAGAGAGAGAGAAGAGAGAGAGAGAGAGAGAGAGAGAGAGAGAGAGAGAGAGAGAGAGAGAGAGAGAGAGAGGACATCAACAATTCCAAGAAGCAAGTAATCAAGGGACAAAATCACACAACAAGGTCAGGTAAGGTCAGGTAAGGTCAGGTAAGGTCAGGTGAGGGTAGGGTCAGGGACTTACTATGATGCACAGCCCTCATCGGCCCTGACCTTTCGTGGTCGAGCTGATTCGAGGATTCAGTCCGAGACGAAGCCGGCGGATCGGTATCAGAATCGGATCCGAACGTGTCATACTCCTCACTTTCGGATTTAACGGAGTGGGGGGCCGGTGTCGGATGGCGTCCTCTTACTCCGACACTTGATGGTAGTACTCCTCCTCCTACTCCTCCTCCTCCTCCTCCTCCACTTCCTGTATTGGCTCCTCCTCCACTTCCAACCCTACAGTAAGTCTCGGCAGCGCTGGGCATCCGCTGAAGGAGGAGGTTGTGTTTGGAGGAGGAGATGGTAAGAGGAAGAGACAGGAAGGGAGGGAGTGTTAGTAAAAGGGAAGAGAGAGAGAGAGTGATAATGAGGGGAGAGGAGGGGAAGGTAAGATAATTGAGGTTGAATTATTGGGTGATGAGGGGAATTATAGATGTTAATGATGATGATGATGATGATGATGATGATGATGATGATGATGATGACCTTGGAAATTAATAATGCTGTAATAAAAAGAGTATTTGAAAATGTGTCAAAAAAATCCAAAAAAACTAAAGTATTAAAAAACATATATTACTTTTGATTTATATTATTATTTTTTTTTATTATTGTAATTTCTTCTTTATCTTTTAATTTCTTTAGTTTTTTTTTATACTTTATTATTATTATTCTTTAGCATTTGCCTTTTTCCTCTGGTCTCTCCTCCTCCTCCTCCTCCTCCTCCTCCTCCTCCTCCTCCTCCTCCTTACCTCTCTTCCTGCCACCGCTTCCTTGTAGGTGCATGGCTGGTAGTGGCTGTGGTGGGAAGGTGGTGGCTGTTGCTGTTGTTGTTGTTGTTGTTGTTGTTGTTGTTGTAGTCGTGGTGGTCGTTGAGTTTGTCCTAATTTTTGTTGCTGTTGCTGCTGTTGTTGTTGTTGTTGTTGTTGTTTTGTCTGTGGTTGTTGTTGTTGTTGTTGTTGTTGTTGTTGTTGTTGTTGCTGCTGTTGCTGGTGGTGTGGATGGTGGTGGTGGTGCTGTGGTGGCGGTTGTGATTGTTGTTGTTGTGATTGTTGTTGTTGTTGTTGTTGTTGTTGTTGTTGGTGTGTGTTGTTCATTTGGAAAGTGGCGTAAGGATAGATGTCGTCTGCGTATTCTGAAAATAATAATAATAATAATAATAATAATAATAATAATAATAATAATAATAACAATAACAATAACAATAACAATAATAACAACAACACAACGAAACAAATTACTGAACTACAAAGTGTAACAGCAAATTCTAAAACAATTTTATGCACATTACTGCCATCTGGTGGTGACATTCTGAACACACGTAACTACTTGTAACGATCGAAGCAGCTCGTGTGTATATTTATGAAGCATTAACGATGATTTAGATAGAGTAGTGTGTGTGTGTGTGTGTGTGTGTGTGTGTGTGTGTGTGTGTGTGTGTGTGTGTGTGTGTGTGTGTGTGTGTGTGTGTGTGTGTGTGTGTGTGTGTGTGTGTGTGTGTGTGTGTGTGTGTGTGTGTGTGTGTGTGTGTACCAAAACACATTCCTTACATCTAAACACACAAAATTAACCCATCCTTTTCCATCCCTTCCCTTCCCTTCCCATCCCTCCCCTTCCCTACCCATCCCTTCCCTTCCCTTCCCTTCCCTTCCCTTCCCTTCCCTTCACACACCTGGGATACGATCAACGGTTGTGGGATCACGATGAGGTGAAGTCTTACGCACAGTTGCATAAAATTGTTCTCTAT
>JAXIVD010006988.1:10000-12500 GCA_036785275.1 Cancer borealis | reverse complement strand
AAGGGTAGGTGAAGGGCAGGTGATGGGTAGGGGAGGGAGGTGAAGGGATGGTGATAGGGGAAGGGAAGGGGTAGGTGAAGGGCAGGTGATGGGTAGGGAGGAGAGGTGAAGGGAAGGTGATGCGGGGAGGGAGGGAGTAGGTGAAGGGATGGTGATGGGGTAAGGAAGGGGAGGGGTAGGTGAAGGGAAGGTGATGGGGGAAGGGAAGGGTAGGTGAAGGGAAGGTGATGGGGGAGGGAAGGGGAGTGAAGGAAGGAGTCAATGAATGAATAAAATACGTCAGAGATAAATTAAATACATGAATTAGTTAATATATAAATGATTAGATGTATAAATAATGAAGTCAATAGGTAAATGAATAATGAATGAATGAAGGAAGGAAGATAGGAAGGAATTGAGGAAAGAGTAACGAAAAGAGGCAAGAGAATAATAATAATAATAAAAAAAAAAAACAGTGATAAAGAGAAGGAAGAAGAGGAAGAAGATATAAAAAAAAGAAAAACATGAAAATATAGAAACCAAAAAAAAACAATAATAAAATAAACAGAAGAAGCGAGACAGAGAAAAAAAAAAGCGTGAGAGAAAATAATAATAATAATAATAACAATAACAACAATAACATTAATAAAACCAACATTTACACACAAAAAAAACACACACACACACACACATACACACACACCTTATTATATGCTATCACGTAAAGATCATATGGACTCCCGCAGGACAGTCCCCGGAGCTCGTGTGCTGTCTGTGTTGGGGGGACCGTCTCCTCCTGCCACTCTCCGTAGTCCCGCTTGTATGATACGGTGAGGCCAAGTAGAGGCGCGCCACCGTTGTCTCCTGTCCTCCAAGTAACTGTCAGGGTGGTGGCGCCTGTCTTGGTGACGTGGATGTGTGGGGGTGATGGAGGAACTGTGGAGGAAGGATGGAAGGATGGAAGGATGGAAGGATGGAAGGATGGATGAAAAAAAGAGAAAAAAATTGAAGAAAAAAAATTGTAAAAAAAAAAATTGAAAAAAAGAAGGAAAGAAGGAAGGATGGGAGGATGGGAGGATGAAAGGAAGGAAGGAAGAAAGGAAGGAAGGAAGGATGGGAGGAAAGAAAAAAAAATTGAAAAAAAAATTGTAACAAAGAAAGAAGGAAGGAAGGAAGGAAGGAAGGAAAGAAAAAAAAGTAGTGTTATTATTATTGTTGTTGTAGTAGTAATTTTTATTATTATTATTATTATTATTATTATTATTATTATTGCTGTTTGTAGTATTGTCTCATCTCTCAATTACCTCTCTCATCTTTTTTTTTTCTCTCTCTTTTTTTCCCTATTTAGAACACTATTTACACATTCTTTCCTTCCTCTATCCACCTCTATTCATTATCTCTTCCTATTCCTTCTTCCTTTCTCTTTAATCATTCACACCATCCCTTCCCTCTTTTAAATTAGTCTCCTCCTCTTCCTCCTCCTTCTCCTCATCCTCCTCCCCCTACCTTGCACGGTGAGAGCGTAGGTGATGTGGTCGTCGCCGTGTTGGTTGGTCACTTTACACGAGTAGTTTCCAGAATCACTTCGTCTCACGTCCCTCAGTACCAAAGTTCCATCAGGGTAACTAGACACCCGCCTGTAGTAGTAGTAGTAGTAGTAGTAGTAGTAGTAGTAGTAGTAGTAGTAGTAGTAGTAGTAGTAGTAGTAGTAGTAGTAGTAGTAATATACACACGTAAAACAAAACAAACAAGATTCTAGCCTCAAAACCAATAACCTAACCGAACCTAACCTAACCTAACCAAACTTAACCGAACCGAACCGCACACTTACTTATGCGTTCCGTCTCCAATAGCAGCACCATCCCTGAGCCAGGATCGAGAAGGGGGCGGCTCCCCTACGGTCTCACATCTCAGGGACACATCCTCCTCCCAGTGAACCATTGTTGCCCCTCCCCAGGACACCACACGAGCGGGGACTGTAGGAGGAAGGGGAGGAAGGTAAGTGAGGGAAGGTAGGAGGGAAGTGAAGGTAAGGGAAGGGGAAGTAAGGAAAGGAAGTAAAGGTAAGGGAGGGAAGGGAAGGTAAGGGAAGGTAAGGAAGGGAAAACATTGGAAGGTATGAGTACATGAAGTAAAAATAAACAAGGAAAAAATGAGATCTTAATGAATAATAATAAAAACAATTAACTAAATAAGATGTGGAAAGGTCCTAAGTAATCACCAAACTTTTATAGTACATAGAAATCATTAAAAAACTATCTTAATTAACCTTTACCTGTGTTGGAAGGGGTTAGGGTGATAGGTGAGGAGGGCTGACCTTCCCCTATCTTTGTACTCGCTGCCACAGTCACCTGGATCTTGCCCGCACCAGGAGGCAAAACAACCTCATGCCTCGTCATCGGCGCACGCACTACTGACCTCTAAAAAAACACAAAAAACACCATAATTACCCATAAAACACATATGTCATCTATAGTATATAATTTTCTTGACTTTTTGCATCATTTCTAAACTTGCCTTC
>JAXIVD010006988.1:0-5000 GCA_036785275.1 Cancer borealis | reverse complement strand
CAAGAACTGATATAACTTTCCTTTTTTAAAACCTATATCTGTATTTATCTCTTCCCGGAAACTATGATCAATGGAGATATTTCATTCATAGACTCAATCTTTCTCCTAAAAATAAAATAATAGATACAAAAGATAAGAGCGCCATTTTTTCTTCTTCAATACATGTATATAATGAATAGCAACAACGTGTGAGTACTTTATCGAACACCTTTTAACGTCACATCATAAACAAAAATTTATCTTGTCTCTAACATTTTTTTTTAACCGTTGTCTTGAATCAGTTTTCTAAGATAAATAAACACACACCAAAAAAAATATATATAGAAGTAATAATAATGATAGAAAAAAAGATAAAAAAAAAAGAATTGCTTCGTCTACCTTTTTCTGACTACCTGCTTGTCAATCGTTATCTCCTTACCTGTTCACCTTGTCCTCTCTCTCTCTACCACCTCCATATCTCTCTCTCTCTCTCTCTCTCTCTCTCTCTCTCTCTCTCTCTCTCTCTCTCTCTCTCTCTCTCTCTCTCTCACTCACCTCAGAAGGCTTGGAGGGCCCCATTGCATTGTGGGCGTGTAGAGTAAACAAGTACTGCGTGGCTGGCGTCAGGCCTTCCACTACGGCCTCAGTGTTATCTCCTCTCACTGACATCTCCAACGTGCCGTCCCGTGATGCTGACTGCTGCTGACCCTGCTGACCCTGCTGCTGACCCTGCTGTTGACTCTGCTTCTGATTCTGCTGCTGCCAGTCTAGAAAGGGGATTAATAGGTGTTCTGCTATTACTGTTTTTATTGTTTATTTGGCTGGTTATTTTCACTTTATGGTTATTGATATTGTTTGTGTATGTATGTACGTGTGTGTCTGTACGTGTGTGTGTGTGTGTACGTACCTCCAAGGCGTGTGTACTTGAGTGTGTACTTGGTGATGGGTGAGTTGCCGTCTTGAGGAGCCTCCCATGCAAGCCTGACCGAGCGGGACGTTTTCTCTAACACGTGTAAGGAGCGAGGCAGGTCAGGCGGCTCTGGGGAGAAGAAAACGAGGTGAGGGAGCATAGAAAACGAGAAGAGGAATAGAAGAATGATAAAGGATAGAGAATGTAAGAATATGTGATGAAGGAAAGAAAATGGGAAGAGGAATAGAGGGATGACTGAGAAAGATTAAAACAAAATAAGGAATAACAGAGGAAACAGGAAATAAAACGAGAAACGAGAGGAGAAATACAGATAAATAAAAGAGAGAGTAAGCAATAACACCCAATAAATAATAATAATAATAATAATAATAATAATAATAATAATAATAATAATAATAATAATAATAATAATAACACTCAACACTAACCTTGTACTAGTAGTGTAACAGTATTGGAGGCGTGACCATGCTGGTTTTCCGCAGTACAAACATAGTGACCACCATCCTCCCTTGTCACGCCCGTCACTACTAACTCCAACACCCTCTCGTACTCCCCGCCCACGCCCACGCCCACACTGCTCTCCCTCACCTCATACCTGAAGGGAAAATACATCATCACTACTACAGGTTTATAGTTAATAATATTAGTTCTTATAGTACAAAAAACAACGAAAGTCAGTCAGAAAAATCCTACAACATAGAAAATGGATATGATTTATGGGTAACTACTCTAGACTTGCCCTCACCTGTAGGACTCTTTAGGCGTGATCCTTGTGCCATCCTTCAGCCAAGAGAGGGTCATAGGCTGGTCTCCTGTGATAGGGCAGCGTAGGACAGCATGACCGCCCGTGCCTACGCTTACGTTTGTGTTGCGTACGGTGAAGCGAGGCGGAGCTGGGAGGGAGAGAGGAGGGAAGGGATGCGTTAGTGTGTTGTTAGTGTGTTAGGTTGAGATGCTGGTAGTATTGACTTGTAAGATAAAGGAGAGAGAGATAGAGAGAGAGAGAGAGGAAGTAAGGAAGTTAGTAAATATAAGTTAAGTAAAAAAAGTTAAGTTAAAAAAAAAGAAAGAATGTGTTAGCAATTAAAAGTTAGATAGAAACACTGGTATTATTGAATTGAAAGATAAGAGGAGAGAGAGAGAGAGAGGAAGATAAGAAGAGGATAAGAGAGAGGAAGGAAAGGATGTAAGTTAGTAAATAAAAAGGAGTTAAAAGAGGAGTGAAACAAACAGTAATATTAATGACTTTTTTACCATTAACAGTCAGCTTCACCACCTTGCTCTGGCCAGCTCCTATACCATTGGTGGCTTCACATAGGTAACGCCCTTCTGCCTCCTTGGTCACGTGTCTCAGTACTAGCGTCCCATTGGTCAGCTGCTGCACCCCACTTCCACCAATCAGGTCACGGTACCTCCCCGACACGGCTCCTTGAGGGGGGGGAGGGGGGGAGGTGGATTGTAATTGATAGTTAATTTATTATTTTTATTTTTTTATACTATGGTGATTTTTATTTATTTATTTTTTTTGTCAAGTTGTTGCGATTTTTTTTTTTTTTGGTTTGTTTATCCTTTATTTTATTTATTTATTTATTTTTTTGGTTTTTCATTGTCTAAATAAAAATAATATATCTTAACTTTTCTTCAATACAATTCCTCTTCATCTTCTCCTTCATCATCATCATCATCATCATCATCATCATCATCATCAACACAAACTTAACCATTACCCAACCTGACCTTAACTAAACTAAACTCTTCACCTTACAACCAGACCTTTAATTAACTAAGCCCCTTGCTGGCTACACCTGTCCTTACACCTGTCCTTATCTCTCAATCCTTTACCTGCCTAGCTTCCTGTAGGACTTACCATGCGCCTCCTTCCTCCACACCACCCTAGGCAGCGGGAATCCTTCAGTTTTGCAATGTATAACCGCATCACCACCTCTCTCGACACTCTGGTCCATCGGTTCAGACACCCAGCGAGGAGGTACTGAAGGGGGGAAGGTAAGTTAGTATAGTCACCCCTTAAATTTTATCTCATTTTCATCATCAGAGGTGTTTAGAAAATGGATTGTGTGACGGAACATAATCGAGGTATTGTAAATTTGATTGTTTTCGTCCTTATGGAGAGGAATGGTAAGGTTGAAATTGGTTTTGTTATATATAGAGATAACTGGTTGATATGTCCTTTTTTCCTGTAATTTATTTTGGTTGGGGTGAAGGGTAAAGTTATTCATTAATATTATGGTGATTATTCATCTTATTTTTTGTTATGCATCGATCCAAGGCTCTGAAAGTGATGAAGGTCAAGGTTAGTTAATAATGGTGAGTATAGTGACATCAAACAAAGACTACATACATACACGCACACATACACGCACACACACGCGTAAACCTAATGGTGATGAGATACAGGTGTGTGTGTGTGTGTGTGTGTGTGTGTGTGTGTGTGTGTGTGTGTGTGTGTGTGTGTGTGTGTGTGTGTGTGTGTGTGTGTGTATAGTGATGGTGATAGTGGTGATGAGGATGGTGGTGATGGTGATAGTGATGATTGTGATGGTGATGGTGATGATGATGGTGATGGTGATGGTGATGGTGATGGTGATGGTGCTGTGCCTGCTGAGCTGCATCTGCTGTGCGTCTGCTGTGCGAGTCTACGGTGCTGCTGAGCTGACCCCTGCGTGACCTGACCTGACCTGCCACAGCACTGACCTCACATGACCTCCCACCCTTACTGAGTGCTGTGGTGAAGGGGGGGGGGGGGCACGCAGGGGTAGTAGGGGGCGGTGAAGTGAAGAGGAGGGGAGGGGGGACTAAACCTGTGTTGTTAGAAGGGGCCGCGGTGCACGACAAGCTGTGAAGGGCAACACACTGCCACAGCGGCGACCAGTGTGCTGCACAGCGTCACACAGCCTCTGCCCGCACCTCACCTCACCCTCGGATACACAGGGGGGAGGGGAGGGGGGCTGGGGTGGAGGCATGGAAGGGGTGAGGGGGGAGGTTGAGTGTCTAGGGGTTGGAAATGGGGGGGTAGGGTGAGTGTTTGGAGGCTGTGAGGGGGGGGTGAGGGGTGAGCTTCGGCTGTGTGACTTGCGGTGCTGTGCGGTGCTGTGCGGTGCGGTGCGGTGCGGTGCGGTGCGGTACAGTGCGGTACAGTGCGGTTTGGCGTAGCAGCCGGTGCAGTGAACAAGCAACTACAGTGTGTATACGGTGCAGTTTGGCGACGCCTCTACCACTACTGCACCATGCGGGGCTGGGCGTGGGCGTGGGCGTGGGCGTGGGCGTAGCTACATTACCGCTGACGGCGAGGGTGGCGGTGTGGGCTGCCATGCGGGCGGCGTTCGTAGCCTGACACGTGTAGTTGCCAGCATGGGCGGCTTGTAGGCGGGGAATCACCAACCCACTTGAGTATTTATCCAACATCCGCACCTCCAGTCCCAGCCGGGCTAGCGTGGGCGTGCTATGACCATGATGGGCGGGGTGGCCGGAGGAAAGTGGGTGTCCATCCTTCAACCAGGTAATGGAGACAGGTAAATCCACCTCCTCCAGGACGCAGCTCACCTGGACGCGGATTCCTTCAGCAGCGTTCTTCCTGAAGTCGAACGGCGCGATCCTTGGCGGGACTGCAAGGGGAAAGGGGTTAGAGGGAAGGTAAGGGAGAGATTTACCGTTTACAAAGATGGCCGCTGTTTGTTGATCGGAGGCTGCACGGTTACTGGCACGGCACGTATAGTTCCCAGCGTGGTACGGCAGCACGTGTGTGATCCCAAGATGACTGTTGAAATCCCCCCAGGTGTGTTGGGTCACCTGAGGTCGACCTTCCAGCCGTACCCCGTCCTTGTACCAGATAATGGACAGTGGTAGGTCACCCTCGGTCACCACACAGGTCAAGGTTAACCGGTTACCCTCGGAAAGGTGGTGGTCCTGGCTGAAGGGGAGAATACGAGGCGGCACTGTGCCAACCTCACGTCAGCAGTGCCATACATACACACACACACGTACATACACATACATACACCTAGACAGACACGCACATAAGGTTCATATTGAAGTAGTAACCACTATAAGAGAAAGGAGAGAAGGGAGGGAG
>JAXIVD010006987.1:0-21836 GCA_036785275.1 Cancer borealis | reverse complement strand
ATTCTGTTCATCCCTCGAGGGTTCTTTTACCCATTTTATTTTTCTTTCTCCTTCCCTTTCTTTACTCTTCTTCCATCCCTTCACCCCTCCCTCCCACCCCTCCCTCTCTTCCTTCCCCTTTCCCTCTCTTCCTCCTTCCCTCGCTCTACCAAGCACACCTGCACCAATACAGACATCAAAGGGAACCATCAGAGTTAAAGGTTTCTCTCTCTCTCTCTCTCTCTCTCTCTCTCTCTCTCTCTCTCTCTCTCTCTCTCTCTCTCTTCTCTCTCTCTCTCTCTCTCTCTCTCTCTCTCTCTCTCTCTCTCTCTCTCTCTTTTCTCCCTCAAACACACACAAAGAAAAAAGATCATTAACTGTTTTTCATAAGTTAATTACGGGGAGAGAGAAAAGAAAATACCTACGAAAAATTAATATGATTTTTTATTTATTTTCTTTACGTAACCTACACAGAAGGTGATAGTCGTTTGAATGTATTAGGCCATGCTTTTGAAATTTTTCTATCGAGTTACGTCTGAAAGAAGACTTTTTCATTGACATTTTTATCGCTGGCGAAGATTTGCTTTCGTCTTGTGAATTGCATTTTTTCAATTCATTAGAATCACTCGTCCTGTCCTTACCATCACTATCATCACCATCGCTACCATCACCATCATGATCATCACCATCACCTCTACAACTATTGCCTACTATGTACTCTTTGTATTCTTAACTTCACCACTGTTATTATTTATTTTTTCAATCATCATCCATTGCCTGTGTCATCGTCGTCACCATTACTTTCACCATCATTATCACTCCCTGCCATCACCACCACGATCGTCATCACCGCCACTGTCATCCCTACCACACAGCACTTACCACCACCACTACCACCACCACCACCACCACCACCACCACCACCACCACCACCACCACCACCACCACCACCACCACCACCACCACCACCACCTGTAGGACCACTCCATCATGCGAGTCCTCCATCCATTTTCCTCTCCATCTTGCCTTTGTTCCCGAGCGGGCAAGTTCTCTCCCTTATGATATATTAACAATGAACTAAGGCAGACTGTCAATTAGCCTTCCCTGTCGCTTACGCCTGGCAATTCCACATAATGAATGGACCTTGCTCCCCCGGCAGGAGGGTGGCACGCCGGCCTTGACTCATACGCTCCTTGGCGCCTTGAAGCCACTCCACCCCGGCCACAAAGGAGTTACTCATGAGCCTTACTCACTTGCGTTTGGATTCTGTGACCTGGTTATGCGCGATACAAGTGTGTTTATCGAGTTGTTTATAATTGGTTGTTTTGAATGCTGTCAGCTGCAGGTGTTAAAGTTGTAAATGGTGCAGCCGTCTCACGGGGGAGTTATGTAATATAAGCAACGTAACCTAGTGAATACACGACCAAGCCATTGATATGATTTTCAACAATATGTTGAACACGACATAGTTGTTAGAATGAAAATAGAGGAGGACACGTTTGTTGTGACACCATTGAATTTATCTGATGTATACGTAATCATTTAAACATTTAAGCATTTAATACCTTGGGCTAAGTTGTAATGCTGTGGCCTGTTACCATTCCCTCAGCTGTGTGTTACGTCGAGTGTACTCTTTAAGTGATATCCGTAACTTGATATGCGTTTCATCTTGTTCTTAGGCTTCAGTTGCATTTGATGTGGGTGTTGCACCGCTTCCGTATCACTCACACGTAGTACGTCTACTTTAAGGCTTCCAGCCAGACCGTGTCACTGGCCAGATAATTAATCGTCCTGTCTAGCCTCGTCACCTTCCTTGAACCGGACTCACAACACAATATATAGTGCATCAATTATGTGTGTATGTACATACGCACACACACACACACACACACACACACACACACACACACACACACACACACACACACACACACACACACACACACACACACACACACACACACACACACACACATTGAACAAAAACAGCAACAACAACAGCAACAACAACGACAACGACTCAACCAACACACAGACAGGTTCAGCCTTTAGGTCTGCGAGATGATGAAATAGACATAAAATGATGGCAAAGTTACACGAAATCCGCGAGGAACAAAGTAAGTGATTCATGCAACAAACACCAATCAGAAATATTGGAACATACGAACACCCAAGAAGAATGGAGAGTGTGATATATAGCATGACGTGGAGAGACGATGAAGGAACATTATGAATTAAGGAATACGTTTGGAACACAATTTGTTGCCAGCTTACGTAACCCTTCGTAACAAAGAGAGTTAAGGAACATTCAAGGTTGACTCATACCTAACTAGTGGAAGATAAAGAAGAAAGAAGAAACAACCGCAGCTGATTAGAAGGAAATATCTCTCACACAAACGAGAAAAAAGATCGAGGGTTGAGTTGATTGGAATGGAGTGTTAGATGTGTGTGAGTGTGAGCGTGTGTGTGTGTGTGTGTGTGTGTGTGTGTGTGTGTGTGTGTGTGTGTGTGTGTGCGTGTGCGTGTGCGTGTTTAATCATCGCCGCTGAAAACTCCATGTGGCGCGTGACCTTGTTGGTTGACCTTTGACCACCGAACAGACGGAAGGTCAGGGTGCACAGGTGGGCGCGTGGCCTTACTTGGTCACGACTTATCCCGCGATGACTCAGCAGAGGCGAGAGGGGCGGCCACGAACACCCTCACAACCATGAATGAATGAACACACACACACACACACACACACACACACACACACACACACACACACACACACACACACACACACACACACACACACACACACACACACACACACCTATTACGAAGCCCTTACTAATGCATTAACTACTGACATGTGTTTAAAGTGTTTCACTCCTCGCATTCAGAGTTTTGTAACTTAAGAATGTATATTTTCAGCTTATGGGTATAATTTCAAATAAACCGCTTATTATTATTTGTATTATTATCATTATTATTGTTATTATTATTATTATTATGATTAATATTATTATCATTATTATTTGTAGTAGTAGTAGTATTTTTTATTATTATCATTATTATCATTATTATTATTATTATTACACACTTACACACACTGAAATATATGCTACGAAAGGGGAAAAAATTACCAGTACATAAAGAGGAGGAAAATAAGAGAACAGTGTAACTCTGTATACGGAATTATTAGAGAGAAGGGTAGGGGGAGAGTGAGTAATATTCCTGATGAGTCTATAATTACCGCTTGAGGGGAGATTGAGGGAATGGGATACGCGAGAAAAATAAAGAGCATGATACGGATCGGGTAGCATAAAAAAACGCTTTCAGAAGGTCATGAGAGGTGATCAGGGGACAGCAGATGGCATAAGGAAGTGTGGTGGTATGAAGGAGGAGATACAATGACGGGATGTGTTATGTATTGCTCGATACATTGCTGACGAAATGGAATAGTGATGAGGAGTGATAAGATATACTGCCGGTGAAGGAAGAGGTCAAGGAGAATCTGTGGGCAGAGGAGGTGAAAACAAATGAAAAGAAGGAAGAAACATGGGTAAAGAGCGAAAACTAGTGACAGTAGGTGGTAGTGTAGTTAGAGGGAGAGTGAGAAACGATGTGGAAGCAGAAAGGTACACTTGAAGAGGTATTTATAGGGCTCAGTCGGGTCACTAGGGCCTTACCACGGGAGAGCCTGCATGCAGCTATTTCCCCGCACACTCTGAGCATGAGCGAGCAGTCTCACCTTGTGCGGGGAAATAGCTGCGTGCAGGCTCTCTCCTTACCACGCTGCTCCGCCTGGCTTTTCGGTACTTGTTCAGAAAGATAAAACCTTCGTCAACTGCTGAATCGACACCCCGGGAACTGGGCAAGAGGCTTAATACATGGGAGTATTTTTGTGAAGTGAATGCTAAGTTTCACGAATTATGCGTCACATGTTTGCACCTCCATGGTATGAGTCGTTTCATGTATCATTGTTATATTTAGTAGTTGTGAGGAACAGCACCTGCCTCGTTCCCTCCTTCTTGGGGGATGCACTACCACTCTAGTCTCCCGGCGATCGTTCATCTCTTCAACTGCTTGTTATCCGGCTTCCCGCCCACAATCCCATCCCTTTGTCCGGGGCTAGGGGGGTAGTCTAGCCAAGGCGAATAGACAGACCGTCTCTGTATGTATGGATGGCACCATGGAGATCAGGTAACCTTTATGTAAAATACGTAATGAAATGCATGCAGGAGCGACACGATAAAAAATCCAAAATATATAATGCACCTTTTTAAACTGAAGGGAAACTTAAGAAATACATGATAAGGTTAGTGGACGTAGGGGAGAAAGGTTCGGTAATATTACCAACATCGTCCATAAAATCTCAGTTTTTAGAGTAAATGGGTCAGAGTGTATTATTTTCTTTATTGATAATGGTCACTCATAAATGGAACACTTTACTTATAATGTGGCTTTTCCTTTAAGTAATCTCTTTTCATTTACTTCTTCCTATTATGTTGTTTTTGCCTTGAAGTAATATTCTTTCCGCTACGCATTATTATTTTTCATTACTTAAAGTTGATTCATTTTCTGCCTTCCTGGGATCTCTCTCGCTCAGCTTTCAGTGAAAAAGAAAAATACATTTTGATAAACTTCATTATCTGTACAAAGGAGATACACGTGAGTGGGAATTTGATAGTGAAGAAATAAGGGACGAAGGAGAATTACTTTATTTCTCTAACGTGTTGACTAACTATCTTTTTCCCCTTCATAATACTCTCTGAAGAAAATAGTTGATCAATATGTTAGATATATAAGATAGATTTCCTTCGTCCATTGTTGCTTCATCACCAAAATCCCACAAACTGCTTTAATCTCCATCACTGTTTTTTTCATTCTAACTTTTTACTGTATCGATTTTATTTGTCATTGTTTTTTTTTTTCTGCAACAGCTACAGCAGGAAAGGCAATATTTCAGAAAGATAAATTAAATTGTATGAAAATTCCGTTGATAGAATTATGTAACAGAGAGAGAGAGAGAGAGAGAGAGAGAGAGAGAGAGAGAGAGAGAGAGAGAGAGAGAGAGAGAGAGAGAGAGAGAGAGAGAGAGAGAGAGAGAGAGAGAGAGAGAAACTTGATGGAAGGAGACTGATGCAAAAGGAGAAACGCAAGGTCCTTAGGGGAATCTAGAAGGATGAGAACATAATCAAGAAAGAAAAGGGAGAAGGGCATGGCAGGGCGGAAAGGCGATAATGATCACAGAAGATTATGAAATAAAGAAGACGTGGAAATGGGTCACTAAAGAGGAGAAAGAGGTTAATAAAGAAGAGGAGCGTACCAATAAAAGGGGGAAAGAGGATAATAAAGAGAGAGAGGGCTGGCGCAGAAAGGGAGGAAGAGGACGATAAAGAACAGGGAGGGACCAGAAGGTTTAAAAAGGAAACTTCTAGACAGAACGAAAAGAGAAGAGCAGGATTATAAGAGGAAAAAGTAAGTTTCAAGTAAAAAAAAAAAAGAATAAAACAAGGAAGAAAGATAATAAAATCTACAATTTCGGGAAGAAAACGTCAAGGTAAAAATGTAAAATGACAAGAAATTATTTCAAGCAAATTTTTTTCCCTTGATTCAGAGAGAGAGAGAGAGAGAGAGAGAGAGAGAGAGAGAGAGAGAGAGAGAGAGAGAGAGAGAGAGAGAGAGAGAGAGAGAGAGAGAGAGAGAGAGAGAGCTTGCATGTAGCACATAAACAAAGATCAAGACAAAGGAAACCATACAAGCGAGCCGAACGCGCGTATTGAAACCTGAGAAATAAGACGAGAACACACACAGGGAAAAGAATACAAAAAGAAAGAAAGAAAAAAAAAACTAACAATGGGAACGGTAGATGAAATTGCCTTCGAAAAAAAAGAGGAAAAAAATACTCAAAAGAAAAACCAAAACAAGACTAACAAAACTGCACACACCCGTACACCTTCAAAAGTCCCAGAGGCATTCCTGGAGCTTCCCTTTCAGTCTCCCTTCCACGTTATTTATCAGATGATCGGCGGCAAGCGAAATCACTCTTATTGTCTCCTTCCAGCTAATCAATACGGTTATTGCCATCACAGTGATGATCGACGTTCCTCCTTGGGGACTGTTGACACGGGCTCTGCATTATGTTGGAACACGAGCAATCTTTGAGCTGCGATGCCTTGTGCGGGAACAAGAGGAGAAGGACAAACAGGAGGAGGATTAGTATGAAGAAGGAGGATGAAGAAGAGTCTACAATGACTAAAGACCAATAAACGAGAAGACGTAGGAGAGATAGGCTAATGAAAGAGACCGTGTAAGGAGAGAGGAGGAAGCGGAAAGACTTGTGATGGATGGCGTTGAAATAGATGCGGAGGATTTGAATGGGTTGAAGAGGCTAATACATGGAGAAGAGGAAGGTGGAGGGAGGGAGAGAGGGAAGGCAGGCAGAGTTGGATGTTGCGCTTCTGGCGGACTGGAAAAGAAGGAAAGGGGAGGCAGATAAATGATGCGCAGGGAAGCATAATGATGGAGATAAGGACAAGGAAGGGAATCGGTGGTGTGGGTAAGTCTTGTCTTGACAAAAGAGAGAGAGAGAGAGAGAGAGAGAGAGAGAGAGAGAGAGAGAGAGAGAGAGAGAGAGAGAGAGAGAGAGAGAGAGAGAGAGAGAGAGAGAGAGAGAGAGAGAGAGAGAGAGAGAGAGAGAGAGAGAGAGAGTTTTGTGAATATCCAAACGTACAAACAATATTTATTTGTTGTTTTCGCATTTACATAAATCATGATAAGTTTTATAACACTGCATAGGAATTATGAACAAAACTATGATAAACCTCGCTATTCACATTTGAAGAAAATAAACCCTGGTATTAATTAAAAAAGATCAATAATTATAACATCCTTGTAGCAAATAGACGACGATATGTCAGCACATTGATAGACGTCCTGTCAGAGAAACAGTATCAGGAAAATGCAGACCGATATCCACACAGCGATACCTTGTGTAATTCAATGGCAAGGAGCGTATCGTTATGTGTATGTAGTTCACAGCAGGAAATGAATAGCGTATTACTGTAAATTATCACAGCAGATATGAGTGCCTCTCTCGGTTATGATGAGACCGCCACCAGATAACCCCATCAAAACATAACCAATATAGAATACCAATTGCGCCGTGACAGTAAAGATAAATTCGTCAGTCACACGTTTATTATCTTTGTCACCAGGGCTACAACCTAACACACACACACACACACACACACACACACACACACACACACACACACACACACACACACACACACACACACACACACACACACACACACACACACATGAGAGAGAGAGAAAGAGAGAAAAAAAACAGTTGCTAGGATACTATCAAACTATTTTAAGACGTTACTTCATCCATCTCGGCGTATTTGTACTCCTTCTCCGCTAGCATTGTGATAAGTAACCTCAGAGCGGCGGGAGGAGTTTCAGACGCAGATAAAAAACGTGTGTTAGTGGGCGAGAACAAATAGATGGGAAGCATAACACGCATCCTTAAATTAGGGGGCGTTGAAATCACACTCACTGGACGCCCACTGTAAAATTATTGGCGTATTAAAATGACCTTCAACACGTGGATGGTCTGGCAGCGAGTTAGGAAAGGTAAAGGTGAAGGAGTGGGAGGCGCGGAGGCTGTTATAGGGGAGTGGGAGGCGTAGAGGCTGTGTGGAGGATGTGGTGGTGGTGGTGGTGGAGTGGAAAGGTATACGCCCACACACGAGAGGTATTGCTTTTCTTTAACAATTTGTTTTTTAACACACACACACACACACACACACACACACACACACACACACACACACACATACACATACACATACACACACACACACACACACACACACACACACACACACACACACACACACACACACATAGTCAACATACTCCCCGCTTTTGACATTCCTCCGTGGATAAGTGATGAAGGTGTTTAGGCTTTCAACTATCTGAGGGAATGCCGAGAACGTAATAGTAGAGTGAGGTTTCTGTTTGTATGCGTATTTTTTCCTTCCCTTTTCTCTCTGAAGTAACAGTAGTAGTTAGTAGCAGCGTATCAGCTTACATATTTACTCTGCACAAAGGGCGCGAGGCTGGCTAGGGTGAATATGGAAAAAGATGAATGGATAGATAGTCAGTAGGATACCTATTGTATAATTTTGTTTACTCTATTTGTGATTCACTTTTATAAATTTTTGTGTTGAATATCTACACACACAGAGTAAGGTTTCTATTGGTATGTTTTTGCTGTGTGTGTTTGTTTATCTGTAATAAATTAATAGAAATGTTGCTTGGAAATAGATAAGTAGATAGATATATATGGACAAATTTATTTATATAGGGTACTCTTTCGATGTGGAGTTATGTATGTATTTATTTCCTTCCATGAACAAAACAGAAAACCCTAAGAAAACACAGATCCTAAAGAATAATAACATTGGGCTAGCAAATTAAAACGACTGAATTCCAAATTTTTATCTTCCTGTCTCTCTTCAACGGGAGAAACAAAGGGAGAAGATATAAATACAGTCAGGCAGCCGAGTCCACACTCCCCACGCACTCCTCTCCCGTCAGTCAGCACAAGAGTTGCCAATCCACCCCTCACCTCAGTCCCAAGTGAAGGGAAAACGGGAGTGTGTGTGTGTGTGTGTGTGTGTGTGTGTGTGTGTGTGTGTGTGTGTGTGTGTGTGTGTGTGTGTGTGTGTGTGTGTGTGCCTGGGGGAAGTAACGTAAAGGGAAGTATACAGACAGACAGACAGACAGGCAGGCCAGTAGTGCAGGTAGAGGGGGAGAAGAGAAGCTGCAGGGCACAACACGACGCTCCACCTGTAGTTCTTCCCTCCCAAACCCCGGCCCTCCACAACCTCCCTCCATAGTGGGACTCAGCCACGCGCTCCCTCACTGCACGCTCACTATTGGGGGCGTGTTAGTGCCCACGTCAATGGTTTAGTGCATCCAAGGGCTCAGATGTGCCCCTTGCTAACACCATGTGGTAGTTCCCCCGTCAGGTATGGCCGGTGTAAGGTGAGGCAAACAGGTAGCGAGTGCAGTGTCTTGGGCGTCATACCTTTAGTGTTAACGATGCTCATTAGTTAAGATTTTGCCAGTCTCTTCGTGCCTTTAAATTTGTCTCTTCCGTTAGGAATGAAGTGCGTGTTACAGGTGATCTTCCTATAGGTCCATGACAGACCAGCATCAAATACACCTTGGTAAAATGATGTCAGTAAATAAGCTAGGTGGCTACCAAACCCGCACATCTCCCAGGCTGCTTCCCATGTTCGTCCGGACCACTGCTTCCTGCGCCGGGCTTCAGTGTTCCCTTGACCGTCGACGGGGAAAGGTTGTCGCTCGTAGCCTCACTCGACTGCTGTGTCTCCATCTCGCCCCCACCAACACTCCCAAGCATCAATGACGATTTGCTCTGGATTTATATGGACTTATTCGTGAATTTTAGGCCAGCGGTCCGAGACAGAGGTGAAGTGATAGATAACGAATGTATGAATTATATTAAAAAGTGTATTCATTTCAAGAAAGATTAAAGGGTGTTGGAGATCAGTGCGGTGACTTCTAGCAATGTCTGGTGTATAGTAGTGTGTGTGGGTGGAATATAATCTTCAGGATTCCTACATCATCTCCACCCAGAACCCCGCTGCGCCGCAGTCACATCATCAGAACATAACACGGATATAAGCGCTTGTGTGGGGGTGAGGCCGCAGCGGGAGAACCGAAGTGAGGGTTGCCTCCGTGAAAATTGTCTGGCATCTCAACGTAACTTGGTGGCAAGCCAAGCAGAGGGGGAGGGAGAGGAGGGAGCAATGTGAAGTGTGGGCGTGGAGAAGCAGCATCATCCTTCTCTCAAGTCCTGTGTCCTCTTGGCTCCTTCCTCGGGCGTCTGGCTCAAGGGCCACCTCCACCACAACCCGCAAGTGGCAGCTCTCACCCCTACTCATGTCTCGCACCGAGGGCATAAAAGAGTGAAATGGGATAAAAGTGCGAAGGAAAACTAAGTGTGTACATTGCCTGGACCTTATCAAGCGACTGAAAGGTGTGTTTAGGTGTGTGGGTCTGTATGGGTGCTTGAGTGTGCGCTAATCGAACATGTAGATATTGCTTTCTTGCGTCCTAACTATAAAGTCGGCACTCCTGACGAGCCCAGCCCGCCAAGGAAAAAAAGAAATTGCTGTAACGTACAGCAAAGTGAACTCATCCCATCACCCTTCTGGGAGCGGCGGTGAGACAGTTCTCAAGGGACGGGATTCAAAGTGCCCGTCCATCAGTCATGCCTACGTCCGCCTCGCCGTCACAGTGAGGCCTGACGGCCCTGGCCTCCCGCGCATACTGTGGTGATTATGTGTGATTGTGCGGCACCTCCCGAGGCTACAGCGACAAGATGTGCGTCATGAAGATCCTCCTGACGGGCTTCCTCTGCGTCCTCACCCACGGCCCAGGCTCTCCACGGCTAGGTAAGTAACACTGCCAGGTTGTGTTACTCTGTTCGCCTGGGTTCAGCGTCCTGGTAACATGGCAAAGCTTTGTAATAATGACGCTACTAACACACATGATATATGTGTGTGTGTGTGTGTGTGTGTGTGTGTGTGTGTGTGTGTGTGTGTGTGTGTGTGTGTGTGTGTGTGTGTGTATATATATATATATATATATATATATATATATATATATATATATATATATATATATATATATATCGCTTTTCAAGAATTGATCACAACTATTTTCTTTATGTGAGTGATGTGAGGACGTTCAGGTCAGATGTGGGTGATGAAGGTTAGTGAACGACCCTCCTGGAACCCCGGTACCCCTCCTCCCACCCTTCCCCTCCGCCACCACCTACACGCACCTCAGGGGGCCTGCTTACTTCCCTCCCACTCCCCCCTCTCCAGCCTACCCAATATACCCTCGCTGTCCCCCCCTACTTCCCCCTCCCCACCCGTCCCATCCTCCCTCCTTTCCTCCCTCTCCTCTTTTCCAACAGAATCGCTCTCTCGCCCTCGCCCTGTTGAGGGAGGAGTTAAGGTTGGAGGGATAAGCAGCCTTAGGGATTTGCTCTCCTATTTTTGTGTCATTTTCCTTCTCGTCTTGTGTCGTGTGGTATCGTGCAGTACATACCTGCCTCCTCTACCCACCTCACTCACCTTGCTCCCCGGATGGGCGTCACCTGTCTGGCCGAGGTCACAGGTGCCTTTTTTCACCACTGATGTCGTGAAGCAGGCAAAGACACGCGCCTCTCTATGGATGAGTACCGTTATGAATGATGGAAACACAATGCTGCCTAGATAATATACTAATAGATATTGATATTTTATTAGTGAAGTTCTTTTTTTGTTATTCATTGTATCATCTACTGCCACATCTTCCATCTCCCTCTATATTTACCTTCTATATGCCTCTAGTTTGCTCAGCACAGGCCCTCTCACGTCGTGGCTTATGGGAGGATCATCCTGCGGGACAGAGTGAGGGATGGAGAGAGTCAAGGGAGGAAAGTCGATAATAGGATAGCAATTATCCGTTACTCCAAAATGAACGCAGGTAGACAGCTCTCTCTCTCTCTCTCTCTCTCTCTCTCTCTCTCTCTCTCTCTCTCTCTCTCTCTCTCTCTCTCTCTCTCTCTCTCTCATCTTAGCCTACAAACGGTTAAGCAAATTTTGAAGCGGATTTTTTTTCCTACTTTCTCGCGATGCCCAAGCAGGATTTTATTTCGTTACTCCTTCCGGCACCTAACGAGCGTTTCCTGTTCTGTCGCTTTGAAAGGAAAGATGAAACCCGGCGGACATTGACTGGTTAGACTTTTGTAATGTATTGAGCAGAATAGACTGACGATTATCTGAGGCTCCTGCATGGCTGGCTAGAGGGGCATCACACAGGCATTTTGCACCCTTTCCGCATGATGGGTGATGGGCGAACAGCATTTATCAGGCGGCGGCGGTGATGGCGCTTCACGCATATAATTGGCGGCATTTGATGGCCGCATTGTGTAGTTGATGACAGCATATAACTGTCCACGCCGTGAATGGAGTGAGGAGAAAGGGTGGATGGGGGGGGGCCAGGTTACCGTAGAGTCAATACATATGAAAGTCATAGAGAGAAATGGATGGTTATCACATCCAGCTTTCGCGTTTCATTATATACATACATGCATATATATATATATATATATATATATATATATATATATATATATATATATATATATATATATATACATGTATATCGTGTGTGTGTGTTTATCTGTGTGTATGTATGTGTTTGTATGTGTATATCTGTGTGTGTGTGTGTGTGTGTGTGTGTGTGTGTGTGTGTGTGTGTGTGCGCACGTTCGCGTACGATTACTTTCTTCACACCTAAGGATAAAGAATGTATTGGCACACTGCATTCTTGAATATTATTAATTAATTAATTTTATTTTTTGCATCAGTGATTATATTAACATAAATATTCATACAAGAATATGAATATATATCCATGTTGATGTAAATGCACAGTTTCATAATGATAATAATAATAACAATAGTAGTAATGATGATAATGATAATGCATTTCTCCTGCTGTTCAGTTTGACTCCCTTGACTGTTCATCCCTACAAACCATATATTGTTCGAAAACGACATATTTTTCTCCCCCCCAAAAAAAAAAATAGAGGTTTTTCAGTGTTAAGACTTACATGTTATGGAACTCAATAATAAATTAAAACATCCACACAGGACAGTCCAGTAGACTTGCATATGTAAGTGTCAATACCATACACAGAAAAAATTGCGGCTGAAATGTGTCATGTCAGCATAATTGTGGTGGGTCATCTGAATATTTTAATTGTAACAGTGGTTGTGGTGTTCACAAGGGTGTGGAAACTGTACAACATATATTGTAAATATACTTTGATGGAATGACTTACTCGCGAGTTAGTCATGATTGATTTGCGTTATTCCTTTACGAGTAGGTTTGTACGCGTGACCTTTCTCCTTGTTTATCAGGTGTTGGCACCCTTCACTTACCTTGAACTATTCTTACCTAGAGCTATACGTGGATATTTATATTTATCGATGATATTACATGCTACTACAGTAACAACACTATTATTGGTAATTGTTATGATAATAGTAATGATAATGGCAGTACAATTTTTTTCTTGAATGTTTGTTACTTTTACATATATATATATATATATATATATATATATATATATATATATATATATATATATATTTATATATATATATATATATATATATATATATATATATATATATATATATATATATATATATATATATATATATATATATATATATATATATATATATTTATTTATATATATATATATATATATATATATATATATATATATATATATATATTATATATATATTTATTTATTATTTCTTTTTTAATTAATGTTTTATTTCTCATAGTTTTGAAGTGATTTTACATTCAAGAGAGAGAGAGAGAGAGAGAGAGAGAGAGAGAGAGAGAGAGAGAGAGAGAGAGAGAGAGAGAGAGAGAGAGAGAGATTGTACTCCGACCTTGAAGGTTTGCTTTCAGGTGTTTGGAGGAACAATGGAGGACACAGTATGTGTTTTGGGCTGAGTGGGGAAGGGACCTTTGCATAGGAGGAAAGGGAAAGAGAAAGTGGTGAAAAGTAGAGTATACCAGACCATCCTGTGTCCTTTCTTGTGGCATTATTGATGAACCACAGATAGAACGTCTCAGTGGAAGGCTGGCAACCGGACTACTGATTGTATTTAAGCAGAGTGGTGGGTTATTGCTGTCAAGAGATTACAGTGATGCCATGTACAGGCAGACAAATGTATAGTTTTGTGTATACCATGCCTGACAAGCCTCCCACTGAGAGGTAATAAAATGAGAGATGGAAGGTGGACGTGAGGGAAAGGAAACGTTGAAGAAAGGGAGGCATAGGTGAGAGAACGCACCATTGTAAAGAGATTGTGAAATTGTTTGCGTTGTGGCGAGAGATGCAGTTGAAGCTCTGTGCATGTTGGAGGAAGAAGTCAAGTTTACCTCCATAATCCTTGCATAACGTATCAGAAGCTCATAAGAGAAGGTTGAATTCCATCAGACTTGTGTAATAGACTGTTATCGGTGCATGAGTGTAACTTGCCGAGAGAATAAAAAATCCCCAGAAAGGTAATTGAGACATGTCCTTCCCTTGTCATTTTTATCTTCGTAGATTAATATTGAGCAGTACAAGGGGAGATGTGAGGGTCGAACTGCTTTGAGAGGAGAAAGTATGCCCTGAATAGGATAATAGTGTGGACGTTTTGTGAGTATAACCTCGATTGAAGGAGAGTCAAGGGGCCTCTTAGTGGACTTCTTGTTTGCCGCCTTTGAACGAGGGGAGGAAAACCGTTTAACAGCAAAGGGTTGTGATTTGTATGTGTGTGTGTGTGTGTGTGTGTGTGTGTGTGTGTGTGTGTGTGTGTGTGTGTGTGTGTGTGTGTGTGTGTGTGTGTGTAGTGGATTTTTGACGTGTACACACAAGGAGGCAGGCACCAAACCGGATAAATAGTGAGTGAACTGGTTACCACAACGTCAGGTACAAATGTCAGCCATGAATTATCATGATAATTTCTGATCCTTCTTACCTTGTTTAGGGATTTACATTCCCTAGTCCTCTTTACTTTTTTGTGGGTTTATCAACTAAAACCTTGAAACAGTCAGTGCTATGTAGAATGGAGGACCTTATCTCAACACGCAACAGCTCATAACGAGGTAGTGTCTTGGCAGCAAAGAGTGATACTATTTGAGGGTAAAAAGTTGTGCCTGAACAGGTTAATTACCCCGGGGCGAGTTGCAGAGCGTGGGAGTGAGTGTTTTACAGGTCTCCCTCCAGCACCAGCATCGCCTCACCTTAGATGGCTCACTGGCTACCATTGGGAGCATGTACAGAGAGCAAAACATTAACTGTGTATTCTCTGACATTCTGCTAATTAATTTATTTGGGATTTTGGCTTTTCAATATTATATAGATGAGATCAGTTTAATCTGATTTCGGACTATTATCCTGTTTTCGTTCGTGTTTATCTCAGTGCTGTGAAATGGTGACAAAATATAATGCATGTAGATATCCATGCAGTCGGAGTGGAATGAAGTGTAAAATCATTGACGGCTGCCTGACTGAACATTTGCATTATTCCGACGCTGGCATCATTCAGTAAAGTAATTCCAGAGAGGTGATTAATTACCCAAGCTATTCATCGAATTTATTTTTATCTATATTAAATGACTTTATTTTATTTCCTCCACTGCCTCGAGCCGGACTCTAAGGCACACAGTCCGCTGAATGTCCTTCTGTGATCACGTTCCTATGTATGCTCTTCTATTTTTTCACAAGTAACTCGCTTCGCAATTGGGTCGTCCAAGGGAATTAAGCTCGTTACACCAGGTTACTCAGGACAGCGCTCTACCGTGAACTTAATTGGGCGAATCTCAGTGAACCTGTTTCTGTGACGCTCTGATTGCGTCTCGTACTTTGTCCTCCATTTCCTCAGCGACCCTTGGCACGGACGCTCAGAACAATCATGCCCGCCGATGACGCACTACCAAGGAGAGAGATGCGTGAGTCAATGGAAGTGGCAGATGTAAGCTTAGTACCTTGTGGCAAGCTGAGATTAGACAAGTGATGTAGGGAAGCTTGAAGAAAGTTGTGGCTTAATGTTCCTTGCACACACACACACACACACACACACAGACACACACACACACACACACACACACACACACACACACACACACACACACACACACACACACACACGCACAGAAAAAAAAAAGTGTGAGAGAAAGAGAGAGAGGAGCAGAAAAAGTCTATCACATTGACGTGGCCATACCTAGTTACAGGGATGGTTTGGAGTGAGGAAGTGGAGTCAATTTTCCTAGATTGGTACTGGAAGCTCTAATTGGTTCTCGGGGATGCCTCTGATCAACTTGCTCTTATAATTAGCGCCAATAGAATCAGTCACTTCCTCAGTAATCATTATCTGCTTAAAGCTTCCTTGGATGGCTGGCACACCGTGTTGTCATCCACGTCTTGAAAAAAAGGCGGGAGCAATGACATACTGTGAAGTGGTGTTGATAATATACTTATTACCTTTATTTCCTCTTCCATACCCTCAGTACTCCTATAGGACATTAGTGACATGGCAGAGAGAGAGAGAGAGAGAGAGAGAGAGAGAGAGAGAGAGGGGGTAGTTTTGCTTTTCCTAGAAATGTGGATACTCACCAAAATAATATAAAAAAGAATACTCATGAACGCTTGGATGGACACAATGAATGAAATCCTGCAACGAGACTGAAACAGAGATAAGTCCAGTGAACAAACACAAAGAAAGTATAAAAAAAAGAAAAAAATGGAAAGAACGAGATAGAAAAAAAAAGTCTGCTGATAAAAATTGCATTCGTAAAAATCGTGGGGGCAAAAACAGCTTAATTTTGAGATATTTTTCCCCCATTTTATGTGTACGTGAAAAAGTCAATGCATTTTATGTGTACGTGAAAAAGTCAATGCATATTTCATATTTGGGTCATGAAAATGCAGTTTGTGATCAGAATAACAGTATACCTTTCAATGCTCTCTCTCTCTCTCTCTCTCTCTCTCTCTCTCTCTCTCTCTCTCTCTCTCTCTCTCTCTCTCTCTCTCTCTCTCTCTCTCTCTCTCTCTCTCTCCTTCCCTTTCTCTCTCACTCTGCTTGCAAGACTTGGAAGTTTGTCTCTCGTCTTGTCTGTCGGGTCCTAGGATGTGATTATAACCTAATGTATGAAAAAGCTGCTGTTTTCCTTCCCAACTTTGAGGAAGTCTGATGGTGAGCTTGCGAACGTGAGGATGAGGAACAGGAGGAGATGAAGGAGGAAGAGGAAGTGTAAGGGACAATTATGCTGGCAAGTTTGAGGAAGGAAGTAATGAATAGAATCATGGATAAAAGAAAAATAAATTGGATGGTGAGAATGACATTGAGGGAATAGGTGATGATTTTGATTTTGTGTGTGTATATGTATGTATATGTGTGTGTGTGTGTGTGTGTGTGTGTGTGTGTGTGTGTGTGTGTGTGTGTGTGTGTGTGTGTGTGTGTGTGTGTGTGTGTGTGCCATGTGATGCTAAGGAGCTTGCTTGGTGGCCTTCATTACCATCCCTTGTGGTTCCCCTTTAGATGGAGCCAAGCGTTTATTTATGGGCTCATTAGCAGGAGATTTATGTTTCTTTATTCGACGTATTTCAGTCCCGCTTGCACCTTGCACCCCTCGCGGCACTGAATATTTTCGTTATTCTAAAACTCACGTTCCAAAAGTGAACGGGACTCGCTTCAAATTCCAGCGTAATTACGGCGCCGCCTTATATAGAGCTTCTCCCTGGGCTACCATCCCTCCTACCCACCCTCCGTCCATCCCTCCCTCCCGTCCAATCGTCCTCAGCCTCCCTGTCTCTACCTCCCTCCTCTCCTCACAGCCTCCCTCTCAACCATCCCTCGCCTTGCGCTTCCTCACCCTGCTCTCGCTCTCCCTCATTCCTCCTCCTTCCCTCGCTCTGCCCACCTCTCCTTCGGCCTGTCTCTTTACTCTCTTCTCTCCAGGCAATCCCACCCAACCAACCTCCACCCCCCATCATACATCCACACTCCCTCCACTCCACTAGCCCGCCCGTCTCACTGCTGGCTTTCTGTCAGACTTCTCTGTCCACTCTCTCTCTTTCTCTTTCTCTCTCTCTCTCTCTCTCTCTCTCTCTCTCTCTCTCTCTCTCTCTCTCTCTCTCTCTCTCTCTCTCTCTCTCTCTCTCTTTTCATAGTGTTTATTTTTTTCTCTCCTTCATCTCTTCGAGTTTGCACTTTTTCGCGTTCCTTTTCTTCACGAGGTTCATACACTTTTTCAGGTTTTTTTTTTTTTTCTTCTTCTTCTTCTTCATGATGGTCTTATGAACTATCCCTTTCTTTTAGTTTCACTTAAAAAAAAAAAAATACTATTTTCACTGCATAGGTTTACTCTCAATTCACGCTCTCACGCTTTTTCCCTCATATGATCTTATTGTTGATTTTCATTCCTAAGATAAAAAAATATAGAAGAAAGATTGACAACGAAGGAAGAGGAAGGAAGACTGTGTGTGTGTGTGTGTGTGTGTGTGTGTGTGTGTGTGTGTGTGTGTGTGTGTGTGTGTGTGTGTGTGTGCGTGTGTGTGTGTGTGTGTGTGTGTGTGTGTGTGTGTGTGTGTGTGTGTGGTGAGGGGGTGAGGGGTTGAGGGAGCACGCTGTATGTTGCTTATATGACTAGAACAAAGGACTCATTCCAGGACAATACAATGTCATTCTCTCCTCCTCCTCGCTCATTCAGTCCCACACTTTATTCCCAGGTTAATACACCATCTCCTTCCACTGAGCCACTTAACCCAGTTTTATTTACATTTCGTGTCCAATCCCTTCCTGATCCCCTTCGGACGTCGATATAATTTCCCCAGAGTGCCCATGGCGGAGAGAAGAGTAAGTGCCGGGGTGCCGAAGTGTTTGTAGGGGTGCTTGTGCGCGTGTGTGTGTGTGTGACAATGAGGTGTGATGAGGCCGCTGTGAGGTGCGATTCAATGAGGCTTTAATGTGGTGGTGATGATGATGGTGATGGTGTGTTAATGTAAGTACGTGCAAAAGAAGTGTTAGTGGTGTTGTGGTATGGTCGTAGCGTCTTAATGCAGTACAGTGGTAGTGGAATTCACGGTGGTAGTTGGTTGGTTGTCGTCGTGAAGGTATAAATACAGTCTTCTGATAATACGTGATTAGACGTGTAATCAGTGTGACAGTGAATCAAGAACACGACTCGTAATTTCCCGTGGTGGTCTTGTTGTGTGAGTGAGTGTTGTGTGGTATTGATCTTGTCTGGACTTTTAGATTACCTGAAAATATGGATGAGGTAATAATTCTAGTCTGTGAGGTGAGGTGAGGTGCATCAGTGTAACCTTGAACCTGAACGCAAAGTGTGCCCTTCAACTTTCACCTTACGAAATAATCTGGAAAACATTAAAGACTTTCAACGAAGAGGAAAAATGCGGGAACGAAATAAAAGTAATGTTTTATTTTATGTTTTTAAGTCTAATTGCTTAATGATGAAGGCAAAACACATTGAAGGACTAATGAACCGTCAGGCATGGTGTAATTATTTCGAATTTTTGTTTCTATTATCTCAGTTATGTGGGATTGTGTTCCGATTTGTTATTTTTTTCCACCCCTCCTCCTCTTTCTCCTCCTTCTCTTCCTCCTTGCTGCGGGCGCCAGAGTGGGCAAGCTTCAAAAAGAGATGATCAAGGCTGGCTTCACTCACCCCATGTTGACGCAACGCACAAGAAATAGAGCTGATCTCTCTCCTCTGTGGTTAAGCAGCTTTGTACACGGTATGATGAAGAAAAATACACAATCTGGCATGTATTTACAATTTATCAGAACTTTTCACTGTAGTTTTTTTTCCTTGTATTTCAATGCCAACAGGTGATAAATAATTCATGTCTGCTGTAAATTTTCATACAAGAACTTTTTCACTTCGTTCTTCAATTTTTAATCGTGCCTGTTTGCTCTCCTATTTCTTGACTTTCCTCCTGTCTCGTTATCCCTCTCTTGTCTCCTTTCCTCACCTCTTTTCTCATATCTTCCCCTCTCATCTCCTCCCTTCTCTTCTCTTGACCTCATTTATCACCGGATTTCGTTTCGCAAATAAGAAATTCATCTGTCTTCTTGAAACGCGTATTATCCGCGAAATAAAGGCGAAGAGTCAGTGCAAGATAATGCCCATCCTGGATTTGGTTTTTCTCACCTTTGGTCCATTTCTCTTCCTTTCCTCTCCTCCTAATTCTCCTTGTTCTCGTTGTTGTTCTCATATAATTTCACTGTGTGCTCTCTCCTCTCTCTCTCTCTCTCTCTCTCTCTCTCTCTCTCTCTCTCTCTCTCTCTCTCTCTCTTTTCTCATGCTTCTTTTAAAACCGGCCATCGATCTTCTTGTTGACCCCCATTCGTCCTTCCTTCGTTTCTCTTCCGCTCACATTTCCGGAGTATAATCTCTTTTGCGTTCTCTCTCTCTCTCTCTCTCTCTCTCTCTCTCTCTCTCTCTCTCTCTCTCTCTCTCTCTCTCTCTCTCTCTCTCTCTCTCTCTTTATCTCTATATGGTAAAAGTTATTTGGCAGTCACTTGCTGCATGACATTTTTCTTCCTTATCTGATGTGCAAGGAATTAATGATTGGTCTAAGGTTACGAGCCACGTATTTCTTACTTCTAATATCTTACTTCAACCTCTCAGAGTTGTATCATGCTTTTATTTCCTCTTCTATCGTATACACATTAATTATTCTCGCGTCAAAGAGAGGAAGTAATGATTTGTAATTCAATTTTCTCAACATTAATGTCTTTGTCTTTTCATTCACCAGTTGTTTTTTCTTGAATTTTTTCTCACATTTTATCTCTTCACTTTTTCTCACTTTAACATTTCGTCTCTAATGGTGACAGAAATCTGTAAATAATTACGACCGGAACGGAATCTTTTACTGTCAAGTAGAAAAAAAGAGAAAGGAAGAAAGAGGATAGAAGAAGGAGGAACTCAGAGGCGAAAAGATAAAAAGGAAATGAAAGAGTGGAAGTGAAAGAATGAAGGAGATTAGTGATGAGTTTCCAAAGAGGGGAAAAAATAGAAGAGAGGAATAAGTTGTGAGGAAGGATGGAAATATCTGATGCATCTGAGGCAATGATTTGAATGAGTAGTTTCATTATATATTTTTTCCTCAAAATTTTACTCTCACCTTCACACACACACACACACACACACACACACACACACACACACACACACACACACACACACACACACACACACACACACACACACACATTCTTGTTGCCGTAGGGGGTACTAGAATATTCATACACCCTGAGAGCAATAAAAAATGCAAAAAAAAATAGCCCCCATCACACAGGCCATCGTCTTCCCCACTATTCCACACCACCGCCCTCAGACCTCCATTTGGATTCCATTTCTCATACTAGCATCCAGCCCGCTGCCTCTACTGCCATTCCGAACACTCATTACTTCAGCTAAATGTATTCATGCTCCTACATATTGCTGTCCTGTCCATAAATATTAGTTTTTTACGTTCTTCTTCTTATAATCAATCTATTGCTACCTACCCACCTATCATGAAGTTTTATCACTATTGCCAGTACCAATAAAGTAGTATTAACACTGCTATCATTCTACTTCTATCTCGCACTTGTTTTGTATACTCCTGACAGCATCATCTCCAGTAACACCATTAGGTATATCAGCTTTACCACCACCTCCTCCACCCCTCTCTGTTGTTAAGATGATGTGAATTTTTACTTATATATGCATACGTAAGTAGATTCCGTGTGTAAATGAGAACCAACAAGCTTGATCTGGCTGTGTATACAATGGTGGTAGTACGTGCATAATTAAAATGATTCAGTGTGTTTACCTTTCCGTAGAGTTGTACAGTACCCCCCCCCCCCACACACACACACACACAGAGAGACACGGGTCACTGTCTAAAGAACTCATTGAGACTGAAGAATTTGTCTGTTGGATGAAGGACTGATCGTGAAAGTGGTGATGAGGGAGAGGTGGAGGTGGAGAATGGCTTTCATAAGGTTAGCTTGCACTTAGCCCTGCCATTTAGACCATTCTCTCTCTCTCTCTCTCTCTCTCTCTCTCTCTCTCTCTCTCTCTCTCTCTCTCTCTCTCTCTCTCTCTCTGACGTTGGTGGGTGGGCTTTGAGACGAGTCACTACCGTCAAATCTTTCTTCATAATAAAAGCACGTGGCTGCAAC
>JAXIVD010006986.1:15000-21839 GCA_036785275.1 Cancer borealis | reverse complement strand
GGGAGGAGGAGGAGGAAGAGGGGAGGAAGGAGGAAGGGGGATTCGCTTGAAACATGAGTGGTGATTGAGGACGGCGGCTTGCTGCGTGAGTGTGTGTGCCTGTCTACATTCTCTCTCTCTCTCTCTCTCTCTCTCTCTCTCTCTCTCTCTCTCTCTCTCTCTCTCTCTCTCTCTCTCTCTCTCTCTCTCTCTCTCTCTCTCTCTCTTTGTACACTAACTAAAAATATTCCCTTTCATTAAACCTGTCTCACGCTTCTCTCCCTCCAACTCTCCCTAACCAACGCCACCACCCTCGCACATCTTCCCCTGTACACTCCTCCTCCTCCTTCTCCTTCTCCTTCTCCTCTTCAGCTTCTTCTTCTTCTTCTCTTCTTCCTCTTTCAATGGGCCAGCGGAGCGTAACAAGGGGCCAAAAAGTGCACGTGTGTGTTGCAAGATTTCGTATGGCAACGCCAGGCGCGGTAGAGAGAGAGAGAGAGCAGGAGGGTGGCAGTAACTGAAAGGATATTTCCTATAGTACCTCTCTCTCTCTCTCTCTCTCTCTCTCTCTCTCTCTCTCTTCTCTCTCTCTCTCTCTCTCTCTCTCTCTCACGCGAGGTATGATTGGCTAGGGATTCGCGTCAAGACTACACTTGCACGACACGTGAATGATTGACTTATCAAGCGCAAAAAAACAAGCCTCACTGTCAGCAGGTTGGATTAGCAGGCGTGCGAGGGGCTTGCGGGGCTATCAGCAGTCAGGGAAGGCAATGGTGCTTGCTGCCAAACACTGTCAGAAGGCACGGACGTCGAAGGGGGATCCAGATACTACCCATCAAGAAGCGTCTGCAATATATATGTCCCGTTTTTTTTTTTTTTTTTTTTTTTTTTTTTTTTTTTTTGTATATATTATATGCGTTCCTCCCTTCCTTTCTCTTCCCCGCCACACACTGAAGATTGTTAAAAGTTACGAGTTATGGACAAGTTTATGAGTTTCCCCCGTGTGTGTTTTCTTTTCTTTTTTGAAATTGTGTTCCCTTTGTTGGTTTCTACTCTTCAGCAAACATTGAAGGGACTTAAAATACTGACATGGCATTTTTTTTTTTTTTTTAAGTACATTCATATTCTGCGAGCGTCTCCACCTTCACCTTTTCAACACAATGGACTGTTACTTCTGACGGGAGGAACGGGAAAAAAAGTTGACTAAAAAATGGCAAATTATACATCACTTCCCCCATACATAAGAGCCAAATAACCCATTAGGAAAATTCCATTACACACCATTAAGTAGATGACAATTCTTCTCAAAAGGGGAAAAAAAGGTGGCTTCTCCTCGTTCTCCCCCTTCCATTTATATTTTTTTTCCCTCCTCGTTTATGGTTTATGCTACTGTTTCCTTGCTATTATGTAAAGGCTTTTTTTCCCCTCTTTATCTTCCCTATTCACATTCATTTCGAAATCGTTGTTCTTTACCTCACAATCCCACCCTGTCTGTCTGTCTGTTTGTCTGTCTATCTGTCTGTCTGTTTTGTATGTTTGTTTGTATGTATATCTATCTACGTCCCTTTACCAGCTATCATTATCATTCTAAAAAATACATTTGCTATCTCAAACCCATTTCAAACCGTTACCTTGCTCTCTCTCTCTCTCTCTCTCTCTCTCTCTCTCTCTCTCTCTCTCTCTCTCTCTCTCTCTCTCTCTCTCTCTCTCTCTCTCTCTCTCTCTCCGCTCCCTCGCTCTCTCTCTCTCTCTCTTTTCAGGACCCCCCACGATTCTCTATTCCCAAAACAAGTTCCTTCCATCGGGACCTCAACTCAAAGGCCTGACAGTGGACCTTTTGTGTGTATTCTCAACGATGCTAATTGATCATTGTTCCAGCCGGTAGCGTCTCTTCGACCCTCCCACACAAAACCAAGAGGAGGAGGAGGGAAGAAGAGGAGGAGGAGGAGGAGGAGGAGGAGGAGGAAGAGGGGAGTTGAGGAAGATAGCGAAGAGGAGAAATCCCTGAGAAAGATATGTACGGTAGGAAGAAACGAAAAGGGAAAAAAAATATGCAAAGGCAATTCTGATAAAGGATGGAAGGCGTGAAAGAGTAGGAAGAGCGAACAAGCCGAGGACTAGAGAGTAAAATTGCTTTGGGAAGGATGCAAATTGGATTGAAAGAGAGAGGGAAGATAGTTTTAAGAAATGAGCTGCAAGGAAATGGTAGATAGTGTGAGGGAAGCTGAGAAGTGAGAGAACATGAAGAAAGGAGATGAAGAGGGTGAAGGACAATTGGAAAGGGAAATCTCCACAAGGAAAGCAACATGAGGATGAATGATAACAGTGATTTAGAAGATAAAGAGGGAAGGAAAGAGGACGAAAGAAGAGAGAAGAGAAGGAGGAAGAGAAGGAAGAGGAATAGCAAGAAAATACCATGAATATAAAAAAAAACTCAACCAAAATTTAAAGAAAGGAAATATTGTGGATAGAATACATGAAAGATAAAATAAGAAAAACATAAAAACAAAAAACTAGAATATAGAAAGGGACCAAAAAGGGAAGGAGGGCGAGGAATAGAGAATAGAAAAAATACACCAAAAAAAGCAAGAACAAAGAAATGAACAGAGAGAGAGAGAGAGAGAGAGAGAGAGAGAGAGAGAGAGAGAGAGAGAGAGAGAGAGAGAGAGAGAGAGAGAGGAGAGAGAGAGAGAGAGAGAGAGAGAGAGAGAGAGAGAGAGAGAGAGAGCTGAGGAAGCCCCTAGATCTCGTCACCTGAAAACAAAGTGAGACAGTCAGGGACGAGTTACGCTCACCGCTTTAGAATAATTGGGGAAGGCCGGGTGCTGTTCCCTCCCTCTGTTTAGTCACGTACCTGTGGAAGAGAGAGAAACACGTGTAAACTTCCCGTGAAAACAAAACACAAAAGAATATCAAAGCATACCATAACACACTGTCTTCTGAATATATATAGCGAGATTTGAATACAAAACGCCAAGATTTATGTAGGAGTTAGATACCTTTTAGCGCCTCCGAATTATATTAATACAACATAAAATAAACTTCGGAGTATAATAGTATCAATTTCTTTTATTATCTCTTATATATTTTGTAGGATAACCAAGGTAAATACATGATACAATCTAATCAATTAATAATGTTTATCTTAAATATTTTCCTGTTCTCTAATATACATACCTTGGAACAATATATTTCAACCTCATCATTTTACTAAACACTCACTTTTCCCTCACTTTCCTGTCTCCCCCTTGTCTCTACCCTTTCCTTCCCTTCACAGATACAGATTTCCGGCAACTCAGATACGTTCTCCCAATGGCCTTAAATTAGTAGCTGTTAGGAAATATGTTGGTGTGGAGTGTATTATTACGGGAACTTAAGGTCTTCGCGTGTTCCTCCGTCAGGTGACCGCAGACCTGATCAAACAGAGGCAAGTCAACCAGAAGATTTACATTTAGTATAGAATAAAAGGATCTCATACGTCCTGCCTTTGTTATACAGTGTGTGTGTGTGTGTGTGTGTGTGTGTGTGTGTGTGTGTGTGTGTGTGTGTGTGTGTGTGTGTGTGTGTGTGTGTGTGTGTTAGGTGGTGGGTTTAGCAAGTTTGTGAAGGTGTGGCAATGAACTTCTTTTGAGCTCGTAAGCAACGCTGATTGTGACATATCTCTTGGTGACATGCAGACGTGTGTGTGTGTGTGGTGTGTGTGTGTGTGTGTGTGTGTGTGTGTGTGTGTGTGTGTGTGTGTGTGTGTGTGTGTGTGTGTGTGTTCTGTGTGTGTTCCAAGGAATGTGAATATATTTTCATGACATTTCGTTATAATTCTATTACAAGTCCCGTTCTATATGTGCACCAATTTGCATGTTTACCTTCGTGTGTGTGTGTGTGTGTGTGTGTGTGTGTGTGTGTGTGTGTGTGTGTGTGTGTGTGTGTGTGTGTGTGTGTGTGTGTGTGTGTGTGTGTGTGTGAGTGTGTGTATGTGTATGTGTGTGTGTGGGCGTCACTGCACCCCTGAATCATAACAGTAAAACAAAAACTATTCTTGTCTTAAAAAATAACAGTATTAGTGGCTGTGTTCAGTCTAATAAGATAAATTACACCTGACGGAACTACACCTTGAAACTGTCCTCTTTTCAACCCCAAAATGTTACTCGATTAGCACGAAAAAAAATAAAATAAAATAAAACACTGGATCGGAAGATAAAACTAATTTACAAATATTTTTTCCATCACTGAATAGTGAGTTTCCTTCCAATTAACACCCATTACACCTGCCTATTCACCTGATGATCTACTTGAATACTAATGGCCAAAACCTGACAAAAGGGCCATAAAGATGCACATAAAAGGGAGTGATGAATCGGAGGTAAATGGTGTAGAGAAGAAAGAATGATTTAGATGAGAGAGATGGGAGAGAAGATTATAGTAGGAAATCAATAAAGGAAGAATTATAAAAGTAAACGAGATTCTTACACACACACACACACACACACACACACACACACAACACACACACACACACACACACACACACACACACACACACACACACACACAACACATGCAACACTATCTCTTATTAACAATCGTGTAGGAGTAAAAAAAATACATTTCAACGAATCTATCTCTATACCATATATTAAATCCTTCCTTTATGTAATCTATCTTTCTCCTCATTTCAGATATTTCAAGTTCAACCTTATAATTCTCTGAGGTTGAGTGTATCCTGAAGGCACTGACCACACCCCTTCCAACCCCACCGCCCCGTCCCGCCCCGCCCCGCCCTACCACACCCCGCCCCGCCATGTGCTACAATGGAGGGGAAGAAGCGAAGGTTTTTTCTGTGAGCGCCGCCAGATTGACAGGGGCAAAGAGGGGACACAGAGGGAAGAGGGAAAACATGAGGGAGGATGCAGGTTTGTTGAGAGAGAGAGAGAGAGAGAGAGAGAGAGAGAGAGAGAGAGAGAGAGAGAGAGAGAGAGAGAGAGAGAGAGAGAGAAGAGAGAGAGAGCGCGTTAAGTCCGATCAGAAGTTACAAAGCAAGGGAGTAAGTACACAAGGGAGATAATCAAAGGTGAAAGAGAAGTGAAGAGATAAATATGAAGAGAGAATAGAGTAAGAGAAAGAGAGAGAGAGAGAGAGAGAGAGAGAGAGAGAGAGAGAGAGAGAGAGAGAGAGAGAGAGAGGAGAGAGAGAGAGAGAGAGAGAGAGAGATAAAAAAAGAAAGAAAAACAAACAGAATAATGAGGGACGTGACATTCAGAGAGAGCAAGAGAGCTAAAGGAGATAAAGGGACACACACACACACACACACACACACACACACACACACACACACACACACACACACACACACACACACATACACGGTGCTTATCTCTCTCTCTCTCTCTCTCTCTCTCTCTCTCTCTCTCTCTCTCTCTCTCTCTTCGGCGGTTTTGATGTCACACTAACAATGAGGGAACGAGGCAGGCACTGAGAGTCTCAACAATAACCTTGCTTCGCCCGTCAAATTTCAACAAGCTTATCAGATTCCTCTTCTCCCTCCCCCTTCACTCCCTTACTCCCTCCCTCATCTCATGCAGTTTTTCCAGCCTCTCCCTCATCCCTGTAGTCCCTCCTCACTTCACAAAACCCTCTTACCAGTAGTTTTTCCAATCCTTCTACCTTTCCTAACTCTCTCAGTCCTTCCTTCACCCTTTTCAACCCTTCCATAACCCCTTAGCAACCTCTTTTCATACCTCCAGTGCCTCTTCAACCCTTCCTCACCCCCCCTAGCCTAGCAGCCTGCCATCACCCATCCCCCCTAGTCCGTCTGCTTCCTTATTAGTATACAGGGAACGCTTAAAGACTTCTCTGACTCCTGAAGAATAACAAGTATTGAGAAACCCAACGCAACAGAACTATATCAGCGTTGCAGATCTACAACAGGGCAAAGAATCGTTAAAACATACATATAAATTCTACTATTGTATTGCTGTGTCACTGAATGAGAGGGAGAAGGGAGGGTGAGAGAGGGAGGGAGAGAGCAGTGGAATGCAAGATCCGGCCTTAAATGATCTATAGTTTGTGCGTGTTGTTATGTATTATGTATCGACAGACAGGAACAGACGGTGTGACTGTCTTCTTTGGGGACAGACATGCATATACATACACACGCTGGCAGGCAGATAGACTTGACAGACGGATAAATAGAGCGGTCTCTGTCTCTCTCTCTGTCTCTCTCTCTCTCTCTCTCTCTCTCTCTCTCTCTCTCTCTCTCTCTCTCTCTCTCTCGCTCTCTCTCTCTCTCTTCAACACCTGACACGAGCTGACACAACCTTCCCTTAGGTGGTTATAAGAACGACTGAAATATCGCTTTACTGACACATTCCTCTTCAATCTGACTCTCCTTTTACCTGTACACCGCGAGCTTCATCATAACTAGCCGTCAGCACAGGTAGATGCGAATGTCAAAGGCACTGAATTCCCATAGTTTTACGTTGTAGATTAAGTAAGATATGATTGTATAGATAACTTTCTTTACCAGTGTTTGAAAGGAAGATGCTATGTATGTATGTATGTATGTAAGGAGAAAGAAAAACACGTGTGAACAACATTAAATACGAAAATAGATTTCATAGAGTGCAGTGTCCCCTTGCGTAAGAAATTCATGTCACACTGTAGTCAAGAGTTGAATGCAATGGAGTTTTGTTTATGTAACTGTGCAACTTTTCATAACAACTGTGAAAAATTTTTTCGTATTTGGATAAGTTCTTATAGATTATCTCACAACAAAAATCTTCCTTATTTCAAGAAGAGATGTGAATTTTTTTTCTTTTTTCTCCAATTTAAACCAATAATGTACTCCAGAAATGTCTTACGTT
>JAXIVD010006986.1:5000-12500 GCA_036785275.1 Cancer borealis | reverse complement strand
CCTTCGTCGTCGTCCTCGTTCTCGTCCTCGTCCCTTCCCCTCCTGAAGCCATTGTTCATAAATTTTCCATCAGGTTCGGTGTTCCCCACGCAAGTTTTGTTTGTGATCTTATTTGCTTGTGTCTCGAGGGAAGGGCGGGGTGAGGGTGAGGGTGAGGGTGAGTAGGAGGAGAAACAGGAGGAGGAAGAGGAGAAACAGGAGAGAAAAAACGAGAAACAGGAGGAGGTAGTGTAGAAGGATGAAGATCAGAAAGAGGAGGAGGAGAAAGACTAAGACGCTGTAGGAGGATAGAGAGTTGGGATGGAGATGAGGAGAAGGACTGAGAGAGGAATGGAATGAAGAGTGTGGGAGAAGGCTTGAGTGCTTAACTCTGGCTCAGAAGAGGGAGATAAGGGAGCATGAAGTGTGGGGAGGAAAGGGAAGAATGAAGGAAAAACAAAAGATAAAGAGAAGCGCACGAAAACGAGGAGGTAGCTTTAAATCTCCTTCTGTTCCTTTCTTCTTCCCCCTTCTCTTCTCCCCGACGAACGAATAAGGTGTCACGGGGGCTTTTATCCCTTTTATGGGCGACAATGTCCTTTGATGTCCATCTCCAAGGCGCTCGGGGTCAGAGAGCTCCCCACCCAACACTCCAGTCATCCTCCCACTTGTTATGGGCGGCGTGGGCGCGGGCGGGGGCAAGGAGGGCGTGCAAGTGGGCGGAGAGGGTCAGCCACTCAGCCACTGAACATCACAATGGACGTCGTTAGTCCAGTCGCTGGAGGCAGGTCAGGGGCCGTGTGTGCTGGCGGACCGGACGCTGATCACGCATATAATAAACCTTCTACGGCGTCACCCTGACGCAGGACGGAGAGCCTCCACAGGATGAGAGAGGGGAAAAAAAAGTCGACACGAAGCCTGTGACTGATAAAAATGAGGTTCCTGGCGTACCTGCCCGACCTTTAATGCTGCAAAGGAAGAATGAGAAGGAGAAGGAGGAGATGGAGGAGAAGGAGGAGGAAGAGGAAAAAAGGAGGAGAAGGAGGAGCACACTTGGAGGGCTTCTGCACCCCTCCTCTGCGGTCATCACGCGGTCACTCCCTGATGCTGTGGAGGCGGGATCGAGGTGTCCTGTGGCGGAGAGGCAGGACGGAGGCTGGAGGAGACGTGCAGGAGCGAGGCGGGAGGTAGAGGTCAAGAGCGACGTTGGAGGCAGCGAAGGGAGGATGAAATGAGGGAGGAAAGGTTGTCGGGTATGGAGGCGGTAAGACCAGGGCAAGAGACTCCATTAGGAAAATACCGCGTTTGGGAGGGTATTTAGGGAAGAAGAGAGTGCAGTCAATGCTGTGTGCGTGTCCTCAATGGTGGTCGTTTGTCAGTGAGTCGCTGTGGGTGCGTGCAGGACGTGGCGACCTCTCCCACATAGAACTTTTAAGGACGCGGTACCTCACGAGACATAATTCAAGGCGACGCAGGAAAGGCCATGTGCGGGGCCTCGACGGATGCAAAGCTGCAGTATTACCATCACAATACGGCTCATGCAATATAAGAAGGATTATACTTAAGGTCTCAGAATAGGTAAGTCCTTCCCCCCTCACATCGACCCCAGCCCCGTCACTCCTCAGGACACATAGCTTTCTTGCCTTGCTTGGTTGTCCACACTTAAAAAATAAATCCACCACACTCATCCCCACCACCAAGAGACGCTTCCAGTGCCACACTTTTCACCTTGACGACCGGCAATCCCTAGTGAGCGATTCATTAAGAGATGCATGCAAACCTTTCCGCGACGGCCCATCGTTCAGCCTGTAGTGGGAGTGGACATAACAGGGAGGATGTCAAGCTGCCAATCTGATGTCTAACTGCAGCTCCCGCGGTCCAAGGTGACGCCACACACACCCTCACCCAACACACCTGTCCATCCCATGCCTTACCATTCCCTCTCGTCACTCCCAGGTGCCCGCAGATCACAAGCTACTCCATAAAACGCAAACATTACTGGGCACTCGGCAATAAGATATGATAAGAGCATTCTTTAATAGCGACGGCCAATGAAATTTAGAGTCGACCTGATATACCTTTGCCTGGTGGGAGGTGCGTCAAGCCTGATACCATCTCGGCCTTTTGTGTTCACGGATTGCCTCAACAGCCTGGGATGATGTGGCATGTGACTGTAACATGTTTTAATAGTTTTCTTTGTTGCATGAGGATCGCGCGGCTCCCATCCAAGCCTCAGTGTTCCAGAGACGTTATCTCTTGATGCGGACTAGTGGAAGAGAGGGAGGGAGGCGGGGAAGGCACGGAGGAGGAGGTGAAGGCCAAGGGAAGGGTGGAGATAAGAGAACTAAGTGATGAAGGGAATGAAGTGGATAAGGAGGTGGAAGGAAGGAAGGAAGGAATACGAATAAGATGAATAAGAAGAAGTGGAAGCCATTGATAAGACCTTGAGCGAGGGAGAAAGAAGAAAGAGAAAAAAATTGGAGGAAATAAAGTCAGACAAAAGAAGGTAGGAGAAAAATAGTATCCTGAGGTGGAAGAAGCCACTAGATTAAGAGGAGAATGCAGAGAGGTGTGAAAAAAAGAGAAATGATGACAAGGTAACGCCAAGGAGAAGAAAGGGAACCGAGAACGATGGAAAGAAGAGGAAGGAATAACACAAGACGGAAAGGATCCACGAAAAGAACTTGCGTAGAAGAGAGAGAGAGAGAGACAGAGAGAGAGAGAGAGAGAGAGAGAGAGAGAGAGAGAGAGAGAGAGAGAGAGAGAGAGAGAGAGAGAGAGAGAGAGAGAGAGAGAGAGAGAGAGAGAGAGAGAGAGAGACGGGGAGGTGGAGGGATGGAGGAAGCATCACAAGGTCTCTCTCTCCTCACATACACATACACACACACACAAACACACACACACACACACACACACACACACACACACACACACACACACACACACACATCTTCACCTCTCTTTCCCCTCCGTGCCTCTCTCACCGTCTTCTAATCTCTGCCGTCAATCATTATTAATATTATAATCTTGCTAGTCGCTCCTTGACGCTGCACACACCGCGGGGACGTGTTGAGCAGTTCAAAGGAGACTCTGCAACGGCCAACAAACACGCGCGGTCAAGAGCCTGCCACGGGAGCTGACACGAGAAGACTCTGAGAAACATTACTCAGTTCTCAGCTTCGTCAGGAGGAAGAGAAGAAGGAGGAGGAGGAGGAGGAGGAGGAGGAGGAGAAGGAGGAGGGAGGAGGAGGAGGAGGAGGAGGAGGAGGAGGAGGAGGAGGAGGAGGAGGAGGAGGAGGAGGAGGAGGATTTGGGCATGGTCAACTACAGGATTATCTTCAGCGGGGTGTTTGGAGGCCTGAGAGGTAAGAAAGAGGCAGGTAATGGACAGGAGGAGGAGGAAGGAGGAAGGGGAGGGAGGTGAGAGAAAGAGGAAGAAAAGAGAGGGACGAGAAACGTGGGTGAAGATAAAGCAAGAACGATATTAGCAAAGCGCATCAATCATACAGGTACAGGAGCCTTATCTTTGGACGCCGCGGCTCACCTGCCCTCTATCTCCCACCCGGTAAAGGGCAGCATAAAAGGGGTGGCTAAACTCCTAGGGGAACCACCTCGACGGTTCATGGGAGGAGGAGGAGGAGGAGGAGGAGGAGGAGGAGGAGGAGGAGGAGGAGGTGAGGAAAGTGGAGAAGGGGCAAGGAACCCATAATCCTGAGAGGTAGGGAAGAAGAGGAGGGTTCAAGATAGGTGAGGAGGAGAGAAAGGGAACAAGGCAAGGTTAAGAGGTAAGAAAGGAATAAAATGGACTATTCCTGTTAAGTGAAGAAACGAAAGTGGATAAGGAAGTGTCGTTTTTTTGTTGGTTGGGGAATACCTTAAGAGTGCTACGAAGGATGTCAAGGAAGAGGAGCTGCAAGGATGGGAAGAGGTAATGGTAAAGACTAGAGGAGGATAACTGTTTGTGTGTGAGAGAAAGAGAGAGAGAGAAAAAAGGACAGATGTAGAAGATATAGAATTGAAGTAGAAATAAATAACATCAGATATATACACTTTACACCCTCTAGATTGAAGAAAGTAAAATAACAATAAGTAATAAAGAACAAGGAGGAGGAGGAGGAGGAGGAGGAGGAGGAGGAGGAGGAGGAGGAGGAGGAGGAGGAAGGAAAGGAGGAGGAGGCTAAGCAAAACGAGAAGGATGACGAGGAGGAGGATAGAATGAAGAAAACTAGATGACGTAAATGGACTCAAGGACACACACACACACACACACACACACACACACACGTAGGTGGTAGAATGTGAAGATACAGATGAAGACGACCTAAGGTAAGCTAAGGTGAACAACATCTTCATTTACACGAGGCTAAGCTTATCCTCGCAGGGCCCCGCAGGTAAAGCTGGGCCGGGGTGACGGAGGGAGACATGCCCACAATACCTGGTTTACAGAGAGCCAACCAGCCTCCCTTCGCTTGGCTCTTTAGGGCGCGCTGATCCCCGCCATCAGCTCAAGGATATCGGACACCTGCTGGCACGGAGATCCTCGCCTACCTGTGCTGACGGCCACGAGTAGGTGTATAGGATTAGTATTTATATCAATTTTTTTTCTTTCTGTGGATGATTTAATGCAATGAGATGGAAGGATGGATGGTCTAGTCTGGTCTGGTTTGGAAGGTAGTATTAGTGTGTTTTGTATTTATATTGTATTCTCTAAATATATATATAAAAAAAAAAAGTTTCGGAGGACTGAACGAAAAAAAATACAAATTCGATCGAGTAAAAAAAAAAAAAAAATGAATAATAATAATAATAATAATAAAAAACTGAAGCGAATTGAATACCTGGAAACGTGTGGTAATCCCTGCCAGCATGATGAACACAACAGTAATGGTCATTATTAGCCTCGGGAACACGGATGGACATCATTAATATCAACGAGACGGAAAATTAATACCCTACATAAAACAAACATTGGCGGCGAGGAACAAAAGTGAAGCGAGTGGAAATGTTGCAGCAGGAGGAGGAGGAGGAGGAGGAGGAGAAAGAAGAGGAGAAAGATTGCAGGAGGAAGAAGAGGGATGCAGAACAAGAAGGATATTGTTAGAGAAATAGGAGCATTGCAAGAGAAGGAGGAGGATTGCAAGAGGAAGTGAAGGGTTGCAAGAGGAAGAGAACATTTGTAAGAAGAAGAGGAGAAGGGATGCAAGAGGAAAAGGAGGAGGTTTGCAAGAGGAAGAGGATAGCTGTAAGAAGAAGAGGACAATTATAAGATGAAGAGTAAAAGAAAAAAATTGAGGGTTGTAAGTGGAAGATAAGGGTCGTAGGAGGAAGAGGACACTTGTAAGAGGAAGAGGAGGAATGGTGTAAGAGGAAGCAGCACGCCTTGCCCTTGATAAACACATGTGAAGGAGAGGCAATCAGGTGATAAGGTGAAGCAAACACTCTTATAATGGACCATCATTAAAGAGTAAATAAAACCAGAAGTAAACATCCATCAAAGGGAAGGAAGGTCACCCCCCCTCTCCTCTCTTTTCTCTATTCCTCCTCCTCCCCTTGCTTTCCTCCTTAACGCATCACACGAGGGTAAACTTGTGGAAAGGGGAAATGTAGGGACGTGTGTGTGTGTGTGTGTGTGTGTGTGTGTGTGTGTGTGTGTGTGTGTGTGTGTGTGTGTGTGTGTGTGCTGGAGGGGTAAAAACCTCTAACCGCCTTAATAAATGTTATGACGTGTAACCGTTTCCACTCCTCCTCCTCTTCCTCCTCCTCCTCCTCCTCCTCCTCCTCCTCCGCCTCCGCCTCCGCCTCCGCCTCCGCCTCCGCCTCCGCCTCCGCCTCCGCCTCCGCCTCCTCCTCCTCCTCCTCCTCGTTCTCTTTATCACCCTCCTTCCCTCCCTTCCTTCCTACTACCACGGGCGCTGAATCAACAAACCGACGGTAAATATTTGAGGGAAGGAGGCCGTGGGATTCAGTCTGAGTCACGCTGAGGTAATGTGACAAATGAAATATCGACTCAGTACTATCCTTCCCGCTACAAAATGTTTCTAAAAATATTCGTAGTCTTCATTAGGACGCCCCGAGGGTATTGCAAGCCTTAATTACTTGAATATGATACAGAAAATTAATCTCCCGGCACTGTTAGTTTTAGTATTTATACATAATGGCGTTCGGAGCTCACTCTTGCTTTTTTTTAATAAGTAAATGACACCTAAGATATATTAGATAAAAACATGATACCGGGTTTGTTATTGGAATATACGAGTGTTACACTTCTAAACACCAATATGACGTTTGGCAGACTCCGAAAAACAAGCTTCATTAATCATCAATTAACTGTATGTTGTCATATTTCAGAGAGAGAGAGAGAGAGAGAGAGAGAGAGAGAGAGAGAGAGAGAGAGAGAGAGAGAGAGAGAGAGAGAGAGAGAGAGAGAGAGAGAGAGAGAGAGAGAGAGAGAGATAGGAAGGGGGTTTGGGGGGGCGTCGCTATGAAGGGGCACCGCCACATCAGCTCAATCAACAAAATTAAATTCTTTCCGATGCTCTTGAAATCTGTCACTGGAAACGTGAAGGGAAAGGAGGAGGAAGAGGAGGAGGAGGACATATATGAAGAGGGAGGAGTGGAGGAGCAAAATGAGGACAAGTAAACGGAGGAGGAGGAGGAGGAGGAGAGGCCCTTCGGAGCGCAAGCCATCACAAGTTGAGCCCAATTAGTTATTCCGTCCTGGGCCTAACTCCCTAATTACATTAACGTCCCGTGCAGAGCCGAACACGGGTATTGAAGACTGATTAAAGTGAGTCTTGAGGAGGAGGTCCACCGGCGGGGCTCACACAAGGGCCGAAGAACACGCACTTACTCCTCCGCCACTCACCTTAATAGCCAATCGGACCGTCCCTCGCTACTGCCCACATGCTGCTCTTCCCGCCCCAGCTTGTGCCCGACACCGTTCGTCTTCCCCCCTCCCTTCCTTCCTCTCCGCCTTCGTAACTGTCATGTATTTACAACCTTGTCCTCATATATTCCTTCACGTTCCCTTTCGTTTTCTTTATTTACTCCTATTTTGGGGCTTTTTTAGTCATACGATTCACAGGTATAGTTATGTATGTGTATATGTATCTAATCATTTTCTTCCGTTCCTGCCTCGCTCAGCACATCTGGAATCATTGCCTAGTTTTCTTTATGGGTGTTTGTCTGTCACGGTTTCCTTCGGCATCCCTCAAAGGCCGCTACCCGTAACTAACAGCCGGGGGCGTCACACCAGCTAAGCCGACAACGTTCTTCGCCGCTTTTCCGCCTGACAGTACCCGGCAGGCATCACTCCGTAGGATGGCACTGTCTTGATCTGTCGCACCGCACCGCTACGCTACGCACCGCTACGGGACAGATGGGCGGATGGGCGGATGGGTGGGTGGTTAAGTGAGCAGGTGGATAGATGGATACTTAGGGCGGCCTCCAGCGCTCTCCCTCGCTCCTACTCACCCATTCTCTCTAAGGCTTTCCCTGAGGACCACTTAGGCAATGATCCGG
>JAXIVD010006985.1:0-17500 GCA_036785275.1 Cancer borealis | reverse complement strand
ATGGAAGCTTTCATAACTTGCTTGAGACTCAATTCAGTCAGAAAGTGAATATTAGTATTTCATTACACTTCCTGTAAAGGAATATCACCGTACGTTCAGTTTCCACACATGCTCTTTTGGGTCGACTCGTTGTGTACATAAATTTTAGTGTTGGTAATTTTCCTTCTAATTCTCTACTATTTCATACGTGATTCTCTTATCATATAACTGCACTCGCTCGGTGGTACGGTGAGAACATATTATATATGTTCATCTACACTTATCACCAGCATAAAAAAGATATGCTTTAATTACCATAAAAGACAAAGCGAATATTGTATACATATTTACGTATCCATTATGTGATATTTTTCAGATTAGATACATTAAAGATAATCACCCAAATCGAACATGTATACAAGCAGATGTTTCTACTTTCTGTTTTGGGTTGTAAGCATCCTGCCAAAATTCAAAATGATGAGTAGAGAGGAAGAGGAATATCTTAGTAGTCTGAGATTACTCCAAAAATGGTAGTTGGAAGATTCACATTCGAAGTGGTGAAAAAGTTAACAACTGTAATGGGAATAACAGTGTGACGAATTGCTACTTGAAGAGGATCGATTGGAGGAGAGGAAAGAGGAGTACAAGGGAGTATACAAAGGAAGAGAAGGCAACAACAGTCTTACCGGACCTAACGAGGTTGCATTCTACAGCTAACAACCGAAGCTGAAAGCAAGAGGAAGTGATTCCATGTAGTAGGAAAAAAATAGGATATCATTTGTAAAAGCAAATGAGAAAACATGCGTAGCCTACATCTACTACCTATATTACCACCATCATTACTACTACTACTACTACTACTACTACTACTACTACTACTACTACTACTATTACTACTACTACTACTACTACTACTACTACTACTACCACTACTTCTAGTACTACTACCACTACCACTTGTAATACTACTACTACTACTACTACTACTACTACTACTACTACTACTACTACTACTACTACTACTTAACAAAAAACTAAAAAAAATAACGTTGTGTAACGTAATATATTTTTTACGCAGGAATGAAATGCTCAATATGAGGAATTGATGTAAATTGCATATCGAAAATTTTCTTAAACTTTTCAATCGTTATGCTATTAACTATTTATGCTGGTAGATTATTCCAAATATACACTATTCTATTATAGAAAAAGTGCTTTTCTTCACTGGATAGATATTGTTTATCAATGATCCGGAATCCATTGTTACGAGTTGTGTATGTGAAACTGGTAATTATTTGAAGGTTTGTACAAATATCGTCAAGTCCACCAAAAATTGTATATTTATCTTAGGTACGGATAAACAGAATTTATATATATATATATATATATATATATATATATATATATATATATATATATATATATATATATATATATATATATATATATATATATATATATATATATATATATATATATATATATATATATATATATATATATATATATATATATGTATATATATATATATATATATATATATATATATATATATATATATATATATATATATATATATATATATATATATATATATATATATATATATATATATGGTACGTTTTATGTGTATCCGCACCAAAGGAAATCCTCGTGAGCCCAGATAAGTTGGTCTATTTATCTGAACCACTCGTAAAATTCATAAGTTTGGTAATCTGCACACTAATTACTCTTCGAATGCAATAGAGGGTAGGCAGGTCCAGGCTTCCCTCACATGATTTATGTGGATCGGTGCAGTGCGGCAAGAGAATATTGCTGCCTCCAGAATGTCTTGTCTTGAGGGAGATCACGTAGTCCAGAAGAGAATACACTGCATGGGACACACACACATACACACACTGCATCACACACACACACACACACACACATACACACACACACACACACACACACACACACACACACACACACAGACACAGACACACACACACACACACACACACACACACACACACACACACACACACACACACACACACACACACACACCTAGTTCCTCAGGGACTGCGACTTTAAAGTAACTATGTGATGACTGTTAATTTTCTCGGCAAGTTTCTGGATGACATCTCGTAATTCTCGCCATTTATCATCGATGTGCATCCATTTTGTGGTCCCAAATGATTCAGCCTTTGCATGAATCCAGATCCAGATCCACACGCAGCAGGACAACTGGACAGATTACACCCACTCGCTGTTACATATACGCCTCTCCATCTCCTTGGTTAATCCTGATATCCTGACCACATCACATGCTTCTGATTATCTTTAAATTGTTCCCAGTTTAAAGATATCTCAAATGTATGTTTTTTTCCTCGGGAAGCAGGAGGTGAATACTACCTCACAACTTATGTAATCCTACGAAGACAAAACCTCTTGATCATGTTTTTCAACATTGTAGAAATATTGCAGCGGCTTCCATCGCCGCCAGATGTTTGTCAGTCATGATGAGCGAGACAGCTGTGCGCGAAACTGACCTGCAGCGGAACTCTGACCAAAAAAGTGCAGTGCTCCGAATGACTAATGAACCATTGCCCGATTACGACTAACTGATGTGAGTCCACCTGCCAGTATTCATCATCTCTTCATGTTTTGCAGTCAGCTTCATCTTCTGCTGATGTTTTTATTATTGTACCAAAGGCGCCTCCCTCGGAAAAAAAACATCGACGAAGTGAACCTCTAATTGATGATTGATTATTAAAGCTGCCACGTAACACACCTCTCGTGGTGCTCTGGAACTGCAACTCAGGAGGTGGAAATGAAATCACAAGTAAAGCCGTGTTGTTCTGGTTTGCATGTTGGTAACCATCAATTATGAGTGGAGGACACACACACACACACACACACACACACACACACACACACACACACACACACACACAAACTCTCTCTCTCTCTCTCTCTCTCTCTCTCTCTCTCTCTCTCTCTCTCTCTCTCTCTCTCTCTCTCTCTTTTTTTTTTTTTTTTTTTTTTTTTCATAGATTAATTTGAGATGACTAAGTCTTCCCCCCAAAAAACGGGCCGTTGCCTATAGGCGGCCCGTAACTAAAAAGGAGTGAGAACTGCCATCTCCCCTTGTGGAGGATATCTAAAAAGGAGCACCTTTAGCACTATGATCCTCTTCCTATCTTGGAGGAGGATAGTCTTTGATTGTTACCGTAAGGTCGTTAATGTGGTCGTTATGTAGTTTCCTCAGGTGCAAAATTGCTACCTCTCTCGCGTCGTTTTCAGTTGGGTTCATGTTCCTGAGTCTTCCGATTTCCCTCAGTCTGGATGTTTTCTCGCATTCTAATACCCAATGTAGCAGTGGCTCCTCTTGTGGCTCATGGCAGTGTTGGCATGGTCTTATTATTGCCTGGTCCCTTATGTTCCAGTTGCAGGGGTAACCCAGTCGCAGCCTGTGTAGGTGCACCCGGATGCTCCTTGGGGTATCCCTCGCTGTTTGCAGCCTTTTAGCTTTGGTTACTCCTCTGTACCATGTGCAGGATTTTGAGCCTCTCTCAGCGTGATGCTTGTTGATGTCATCTGTTATTTTGTTCTCACGTCTTTTTGCTCTCTTCTTGAGGCTTGCCAATGAAGCACGGATTCTTAGAGTTACATTGGCAATGTCTGCAGCTGATTTTGCGGCGGAGTCAGCAGCTTCATTCCCCTGGATCCCAACGTGACTTGGAATCCAGTTGAACACTACAGCCTTCCCCCGCCTCTCTAACTCTTGGATATTACCGAGAATTGCAGTTGTGAGATAGATGTTATCTTTGAAATGAAGTCTTTGTAGAACTTCCATCGATGATTTGGAGTCAGTATGTATCACTATCGATGTGACGTTTTGCCTCAGCGCATGTACTGTCACTTGTAGGATTGCTGCTAGTTCGGTTTGTAGGCTACTACACCAACCAGGCAGCCTCCACAAGAACTCTTCTGAGTTGTATATGAAGGCTGCTCCACTACGCCCTGTGACCGGGTCAGCTGAACCATCTGTGAAGTACACTGCTGAGTTTTCTCCCTCCAATCTTGCGATGAGAAGTTCTCCATGTATCCTTCTTTCAATTTCATTTTCCCTCGGAGCATCTGGGAGCTTGCAGTTAAAGGTTGTTGAGGTTCTTCTCCAGGGAGGTGGATCTACGTAGTTTTCACTAGGCAAATCCTCTCCTAGGGTTGCTGCGAAGCTGATGCCAGACACCGCCATCGCATTGCTGACCCTTTGGCTCCATCTTTTTTCGGTAAAAGGTGTACCTTGGGCAATAGCTGCTTTTAATCTTAGTCTTGTCGTTTGATATCCTGGTCTTGATAATATCTTTGCTGCTATACTTGCAACGTTCTTCGTGATTCTGGCTTCAACTGGAGCGATATTTGTCTCAGCCTGTAGGTTAGAGATTTTGGTCCAGACGGGTGCACCAACCATTAGTCTCAAGGCCTTGTTTTGCTGCACCTGTACCGGCTGCAATCGCCCGGATTGTACTTCAGCCAGGGCTGGGGAAGAGTAATCCAGGAGCGATCTAACGGCGTGTACATAGTACGTGCGCAGAACATCGTAGTCAGCTCCTGCATAAAGTCCTGTCATTTTCCTCATTACACATATTCTGGTAGCCATCCTTTCTTTCAAATATTCTATATGTGGTTTGAATGTTAGTCTGTTGTCGAAAAAGATTCCGAGGCATTGGTGGGTGTTGACCCACTCAATGTCAGTTTCTTGGATGGAGAGGTTTTGATTTGGCTTTAGGAATTTGCACGCAATAGCCTTTGTTTTTCTTGGGTTTATTTTCAGACCCAACTCCTTGCACTTTTCATAGAGCTGATGTAGAGCTCTCTGAGCTTTTTGCACTCTCCTACCACCTTGCACAATGAGCTGGAGATCGTCAGCGTAGCAGAGAAGTTTAACTCCTCTCTCGAAATTGAGCAGAACTAGCTGTTCCATAACTAAATTGAACAAGAGGGGGGAGAGGATTCCTCCTTGGGGAGTACCATTTTCTAGAGGATATCGTTCTGATTCCTTACCTTGGAAGGTGACGTATATCTCTCTGTCAGTAATGTAGTTTCTTATCCATCTGATTAGCTTTCCTTGAACACCTTTTTGTACTAAGACCTCTAATATGGTCAATGGGTTGACCAGCTCAAAGGCCTTCTCGAGGTCAAGAAAAACTACAACAGATGGACGATCATCTACAGTGCACAGTAGGCCAGCGATATTATCTGCTGTGCCTGTACCCTTTGAAAATGCAAAAAGTTGGTTGTGAAGAGGGCCCACTCGGTGTTCGAGTCTTCTAATTAGTTTTTCAGCTGTTTTGTTAACACAGCTGAGTAAGTGTATTGGCCTTGGGTTTTCAGGGTCTTTGGGCTTTGGAATGGGTTTAACTTTGGCCCTTTTCCACGCCGAAGGTAGATGACTTTCGTGCCAGGTGGCATTAATTAGCTTAAGTATTATTTCTTTTGTTTTGGCTCCACAGTTCTTAATCATGGTGTATGAGATTTGATCATCACCCGGAGTTGTATTTTTTCCCATTTTTTCCACTGCCAAGAGTTCCTCCATAGAGAATTCAGTATCATGCTGGCTTTCTTCCTGGCATGCTCTTTCTATTATTTCATGTCTTCTTTGTTGGGATGAGACTTGTTTCCTCTTTGTTTCTTCTGGGAGTTGGGAGCTTGACGCTCTGTTCTGAAATAATTCGGCTAGTCTGTTAGCCTCTAGTTGAGGTGTTGGGTGATTCGGCGCTTTTTTTCCTGTACTTTCCCGACACCCTATGCATCTGAGTCCAGAGACCGTTAAGTGTTGTGTGCTCATTCAGAAGTGAGCACCATTCTAGCCATTTATTTTTCCTGATGGTTCTTATTTTGCTGTCTGTTGATCTTACTGCAGCTTGAAGAAGTTCTCTATTGTCTTCATTGCGGTTTCGACGAAATAATTTCCTCGCCGCGTTGACCCTGGCATAGAGCTCTTTCACCTCTTCGTCGTAGAACCAGTGGCCTTTATAGGTTCTTGTTGAGTGTTTGCCAGCTGGACATGACTTGTCGACGGCGTTGTAGAAAGCTTTGACTAAGTCCCTCTCTGCCACGTTGATGTCATTTGGTACTAGAAATGTCTCGCTCCATTTGTCTAGTTCCTCTTGGAAGCGCTTCCAGTTGATCTTTTTTAGGTTCCATCTTGGCGGTGGAATTAAAACTTGTTCAGGTGTCCGGAGACCCACTTGTAAGGTGATGGCGAAGTGGTCGCTCGTAAGGGTGGGGTGGACTTCCCACCGTAGATTGGGATAAAGGTCCGTAGACACCAGTGTGAGGTCCAGTGTTCCTCCCCTAACATGTGTGGGTTCCGGCTCATTTACCAATATGATTTCGGGCATCTGATCGAGTAGCCTCATGATATGAGAGCCAGCCTCATTTGTTTTCCCTAGATTGAGGTTTATTCTCGGGTGATGGGCATTAAAATCGCCAGCTATTATAACGTGTTCATACTGTGCAGTGCTAAATAGGTCTTCTGCCATGAAAACCCCTCGTTGGTGTCTGTAGATGTTGTATATTAATATATTGTTATTTCCCCTTGTCGTTATTTTGACACCCAGGACTTCGTTTGTGTTTCCAGTCTGGTGAATTAATTAACCTAGTAGCTGGAATCGTATTTCTCACCAACGTTGCCAGTCCCTGTCTTCCCTCTACTTGAGGAAGAAGGAATGTTTGAAATCCTGGCAGGTAATATTCAGGGTCCTTTAAGAGAGTTTCTTGTAATATAAAAATGTCCACTTTTTCAACTTCGGCAGCAGCTCTGATATGGTGGGATTTGCTTTTCAGTCCTAGTATATTCCACTGTAGGATGTTGATGTTATTTTCTTCAGCCATTTTTATTTATTGATGTGTTTTATGTATCTCTCCTGAATGGCATTGTTTTCTTTTGCCTCCTTTTTTAGGTCTTCTAGTTCCGAAGTATTCCCCCTTACCTGGCTTCTTGTGTAAGGTATTCTGGTCCGTACAATTTTGTGTTCTTCGCAAGTGATCTGATTCCTATTATTTGCCTCTTCTTCACCTTCACTTTTCCCTTCATCTTCACTTTCTTCGATATCTACTTCTTCCTCTTCTGTTTCATCCTCCTCTTCCTCATTTTCTCCCTCTTCCTCATTTTCTCCCTCTTCCACGGCTTCTTCCTCTTCCACGGCTTCGTTCTCTTCCACCGTTTTTTCCTCTTCCATAGCTTCTTTCTCCTCCACGGTAGTAACCTTTCTTTTCGGTGTTGTCATTTTCATTGTGGCATTTTTTAATTCCCCAATTTTGTCATCTGCTGATTCCACATCGGCTTGTGGATTGACAATCAGCATCAAACCTTTTAGTACAGCCTTAAGGCTGGCTGGGGTGATGTAAATTGTGTCTTTTGTTGTACCTGTGGTTTGGGTGGTCGTTTTCTCCGAGTTCTCAGTTTGGTTTGAGGCGTTGATTTTCATTGGGAGTCTTTGTGAAGGGTCTGATTTCCATGCCTGTCTGATGTTTAAAGTAGCCTTCTGTGGTCGTGAGGGGGCAGCTGATGAAGCTTTCAGTCTAGGTTGTTGGGGAGCTGGGAATTGTGTTGCATCATCTAGCTTGGGTGGGGCAGGTCGTTCCTCGGTTTGTTGTTCATGCTGAGAAGTTTCCCGCCTTGGTTGTAGGGAGGTTAGGAAATCTAATGGGTCCTCCAGCCTGGGTGGTGTAGGTCGTTCCAAGATTTGGTGTTCATGATTGGAAACTTCTCGCCTTGGTTGTTGGGGAACTGGAAATATTACTGGGTCCTCAAGCCTGGGTGGTGTTGGACGTTCCTCGTTTTGATTTTCAGTCCTAGGAGGCATCCTACTCATCTTCTCCCTCATTGCATCTCTCCTGGCCGAACAGTTTTGGCTCCATGCAGGGTGTTTTTTGCTGCAATTAGGGCATTTTACCTCTGCACTGATGTTATCATCCTTTCTTTTGTTTATGCACACTTCTGTCCTGTGTCTCCCTGCACATAAGGCACAAGCAAAAAAGTTTGTGCAGGTATTTTGGTGATGTCCAAACCTGACATCTGAAGCACCTGATGGGTTCAGATGTGTATGGTCTCATAAATTATGTCCCATACCAACCCAGATCCAAGGTATTATTAGGGAATGTTCCCAGAGCTTTTACTAGTACCTGTCCTCCTCTTTAGTTCTCTGTCGTGTAGGGTGCATCTTTCTGCTTCTATAATTTGTTTATGACTTATGAGGCATTGAAGGTCCATTCCATGGGTAAATTTGGTTATAATCCATCGTTGAATCTTGTTTTCGGAATTTAAGGCTTTCAGAGACACCGGTTTGCCTTCTAGGCTTTCCAATTGTGCGAGGGTGTTCGCCGCTTCTTTCGTTAGAGCTGTTATGATAACTTCTCTATTTACGTTGGGTCTCACCCTGATGCTAAGGTGAGGTTTTTCCTTGCTAAGCGCGTCTACAATATGGAAGCCGGTTCTGAAGTGTTCATTGGGGATTGCTTTGAATCGCTCATAATCGTTTGATGCTTCTGTTTGCTTCCTTTCGAATTGTCTTGTTTGTTCCTGTGATGTCTCACCCAGCATCAATTTCCTTTCCTTATTAACCTTTCGTTGAGCCCTGCCTCTTTCTTCTTTCCCTGGTTGGAATGTGTTTTGGTTTTCGACTTCCTTTTCATCCTCTCTGGAGGTTCCTTGGGTTCCTCGTCCTTTCTCAATCTCGGGCAGTACCTTCTCTTGAGTCTGAGAGGCCATAGACGTAGCCATATCTGTGTCCTTTCTTGGAGTTAGCCGAAGCTAAACTCTAAAACTTTAACCGGATGGCATTGGAAAAAAACACACACACACACACACACACACACACACACACACACACACAGAGTCCTGCCTAATGCCCCGGCTGTAGGCCCCAGCCACCCGGAAGCGTCGCACTGGGGACCGGAACTGGCCCCAAGGGACAGAAAAGCTAGAGTTCACCAAAGGCGAAGACAAAAAAACAATGAGGCTATAAGAGAGCCCCTGAAAAAGAAATGTTTATACACCTGACCCCACCCCAGATGGCAGAACCACCATCGGTGGTGCCACTAGGGTATCGCAGGTTATCCTGGTGAGGGAGGGCCCCCAGCAGGAAGGAAAAGGAAACAATATAGAGAGAGAAATAGCGGGAGGCCCCTAAGTCCCCAACTGTGATCCCATCCTCACCCGAGAGACCAGCAGGCAGCTGAGGGTCACTCTCAACACCCGTGGGGTCTCAGCAGATGAGTGGGGTAGTCCCAGAAGGGGGGGCAAGGAGAGGGAAGGGGTAGGGAGGGGAGCGGTGGGGTGGAATAAATGCAAGTCTTGGGAGGCAGTGTATAACTTGGTTAAAATACTGGCTCCTGTGCCAGGTATGTATGGTGGGCCCGGGCCAAGTGGATTGGCCGACACCCAAGGCGAGGCGAGAGAAGCCTGACCGGGTGGACAGCCGATCGCTGATTGGCTGTTGCTCAGAGCAAGAGCACGGGAAGCCTGGCCAGATGGACGGCTGCGCGCTGATTGGCCGTTGTTCAGAGCGAGAGAGGGTTGAAACCAGCTCGGCCTACGGCTGAGCTGATTGGTTGACTAGCAGCGTTGGCTGGGAAGGAGAGGAGCGGAGGTGTTCTCTCGACGGCTGCCAACTGAAGACGTCTCTCTCTCTCTCTCTCTCTCTCTCTCTCTCTCTCTCTCTCTCTCTCTCTCTCTCTCTCTCTCTCTCTCTCTCTTTTCTCTATCTTTCTTTCTTGCTGTATTCCTCACACTCTTTCTTTCTCTCTTTCTTTCTTTCATTTTCTTTCTTTCTTTCTCTCTCTTGCTCTTTTTTTTTTTTTGTCATTGCCTTCTCTCTCTCTCTCTCTCTCTCTCTCTCTCTCTCTCTCTCTCTCTCTCTCTCTCTCTCTCTCTTTTATTTTATTTTATTTAAACATTAATTTACAATAGAAGCTTATAGTGCATTTTTCATTATGTAACTATTTTAAAAGCCTTGTGTGCGGCAATATAAATGAAATATTTGTATATACACAAACACATAACATATATAAATACTTTTTGACAAACACTTACAATATACACTTATGATATACACCTACAATATACATACGCAAGACTAATAAGTAAAATATGAAAAATATACCAAATATAAATACACTATATTTACGTATATATATATATATATATATATATATATATATATATATATATATATATATATATATATATATATATATATATATATATTGTTACGGTTACACCGTAAGGACACGGTTCTTATGCCCTAGTGCCGGGTGTCCACTTATGAACAACCCAGTCACAACCACGTTACGGGCGTGTACGAACTGTAGTGCTGATGTTTATACGTCCCTTTAACCCACCAAAAGAACAAGGAAAGTCGACTATCCCGTAGGACTAGTCACTCCGAGGGCCACACGCCGGTGGCTGGACAACTAGGCTATAAACAAGATGTGCCTGGTTAAGGAACCTGTGCACTCTTAGCCCCCAAACACAGCACATACAGCCACCCCGTTAACGTTAAGAGGTCGCCAGTTCTTTTAACCCTCCAAAGAACAAGGAATCTCCCAGTCGTAAACACCTTCTTCTCCTTACATTCTAAAGAGACTTACAGCGAGCACGAGATTACAGTGCCTAGACAAGGAGCTATCGCTCCAACCAGAATACCGCCCACAAGGTGTCTTTCCACCCACTTCTGGTTGAATAATAACTCCTCTCGACTCAATCAACACCCTGCAAAGTAGCCTCGAGGGGACTCCGCACAGTGCGTTATATGAGTCGTAATACCTTAACACTAAGACGAGATTACTCCTCGTCTGTGTTATCAAACAAGAGGCCCCAGATGATAGGCTCTCTCTCTCTCTCTCTCTCTCTCTCTCTCTCTCTCTCTCTCTCTCTCTCTCTCTCTCTCACAATGAGGACAACGAAGACAACGCCGACAAAGCAGACAACGCAGAAACTACTTTCCCAGACTCAAAAGTCTGACAATGTCCCGAACCTCCTAGCGAGAAGTTCCTGGACAATTACCCTAGGTGGAGTTCACCGCTAGCTAGATGGTAATTATACAACCACACACTCGTCGTTCTCACTCTCGGCACGATAACCTGGTCCTCGTATAGACAGGGCCTTACTGTCTAGCTACACAAATTACCCCTTATCTAACAGGCCAATCGTTAAACCCACTACCTTAAATATGAGGAGGTTACACACGGAATAATGCCAAATTGAGGAGAGTGAACAAGCGGAGATGTATTCTTGGTAACGGCTAGCGGGTAACTGACTCCTCAATGCATAGAAACCCTTCCTTCTGTCGCAGTGTTACCATATGGTGTTCTTCCTGGCGGACTCGATCTCGCCCACACCGCGTGCAGCTCGCACATAGCCCTAATAATTTATCTCTTTCACAAAATCATTGCTCCGCTCATAAGCAACCTAGAGAGAAAATGAGCATATGAGAGGATGCAGAAAAGAACAAAGCATAGGACAAGATACTTTGCAAAACAGAGAAGACAGAAGGAAAGTCAGGAAAATTTGGAGAACGAGGAAGGAAGCGTTAAAGAAAACAAAACGCACAGAACCCCCTCATTATTGTTCTCGCTGGCAACTCTTCACCACGGCTGCTCGCTATCCTCTCTCTCTCTCTCTCTCTCTCTCTCTCTCTCTCTCTCTCTCTCTCTCTCTCTCCTCTCTCTCTCTCTCTCTCTCTCTCTCTCTCTCTCTCTCTCTCTCTCTCTCTCTCTCTCTCTCTCTCGTCTTCCCTCCTGCCACGCCAGCACCCATGACTCACCGCGCCTCTCCAAGCACAAAAGGCATAACCCACAGACATGTCACGTAGACATGTCTCTAACACTTCCCGTGGGGTGGGGCCGGCAACAATATATATATATATATATATATATATATATATATATATATATATATATATATATATATATATATATATATATATATGTGTATATATATATATATATATATATATATATATAATATATATATATATATATATATATATATATGTATATATATATATATATATATATATATATATATATATATATATATATATATATATATATATAATCTTGAATCTTCAGAATTTTCTATCATCTGGCTAAGACTTCAATGTCACTCTCTAACTAAATTCATCTGTGCTGTATATCTCTCAGCTAATTCCTCTGAATATGTAAAATTCTTTGACTATTTGATTTCCAAAGTGGAGCACATCCTATCTCACTTTCTTTATGCTGAGATCTCCATTTTAGGGGATTTCAATGTTCACCACCAGCTTTTGCTTTCATCTTCTTTCACTGACCAACCTGGTGAACAAACCTTCAACTTTGCTATCCTTCATGACCTAGAGCAGCTAGTGCAGCTCCTTTCCCGTATCCCTGACCGCCTTGGAGACACGCCCAACATTCTTGATCTTTTCCTAACTTCCAACCCTTCAGCTTACTCTGTTAAACTTTCCTCTCCATTGGGCTCCTCCGATCACAATCTTATTTCTGTTACCTGTCCTATCACTCCAGTGCAGCCTCAGGACCCGCCTAAGCAGAGGTGCTTCTGGCATTTCAACTCTGCTAAGTGGGAGGACCTGAGGCAGTACTATTCTGATTTTCCTTGGGATGATTACTGCTTCCATGTCAGAGATCCTTCTCTTTGTGCCGAGCGCATAACTGAGGCGATTGTCTCTGGCATGGAGCTATACATTCCTCATACTTTCTCTAATACTAAACCTAAAAAGCCCTGGTTTAACTCTGCTTGTTCTCGTCCTATCAATGATAGAGAGGCGGCTCACAAACGGTACCATACATCTGCTGAAACTCATGCCCTATATATTTCTGCCCGTAATCATGCCAAATCAATTCTCCAACTTACGAAAAACTCTTTCATTAATAGAAAATGTCAAAATCTTTCCAACTCTAACTCTTCTCGTGATTTCTGGCATCTAGCCAATAATATCTCTAACAATTTTACATCTTCATCTTTCCCTCCTTTATTTCAACCAGATGGCCCCACAGCTGTCTCTTCTTTCTGTAAAGTTGAACTCTTGAACTCTTCGCTCAAACCTTTGCTACCAACTCTACTTTGGATGATACTGGGCATATTCCTCCTATTCCTCCACTCTCTAACTACTTCATCCCTAAAATTAAAATTCTTTATCATGACATTTTCCAGGCCCTCTCTGGTCTTGATTCTCGGAAGGCTTACGGTCCGGATGGAGTCCCTCCTATTGTTTTCAAAAACTGTGCTTCCGAACTCGCTCACTGCCTGGTCAAACTCTTTCGTCTGTATCTCTCTACTTCTACCTATCCTTCTTGCTGAAATTTTGCTCACATTAAACCTGTCCTTAAAAAAGGTGACCGCTCCAATCCTTCTAACTACCGCCCTATAGCTTTGATTTACTGCCTTTCTAAAGCCTTTGAGTCTGTCCTTAACAAGAAGATAATGAGGCATCTATCAGCTCACAACCTTCTCTCTGATTGCCAGTATGGTTTCCGTAAAGGCCGATCTACTGGTGATCTTCTTGCTTTCTTAACTGAATCTTGGTCATCCTCTTTTAGGGACTTCGGTGAAACCTTTGCTGTCAGCCTTGACATATCGAAAGCCTTCGATAGAGTCTGGTATAAATCTTTAATTTCTAAACTACCCACCTACGGATTCTATCCTTCTTTCTGTACCTTCATCTCCAGTTTCCTTTCCGACCGGTCTATTGCTGCTGTAGTGGACGATCACTGTTCTTCTCCTAAAACTATCAATAGTGGTGTTCCTCAGGGTTCTGTCCTATCACCCACTCTCTTTCTATTATTCATTAATTATCTCCTAAATCTGACTCAATGCCCTATCGACTCCTATGCTGATAACACCACCTTGCATTTTTCAACGTCGTACAACCGACGCCCGACCCAACAAGAATTAAATGACTTAAGGCGAGATGCTATAGGACGCTTAACTTCTGATCTTTCACTAGTTTCTGATTGGGGCAGAGCAAACCTTATTCAATGCCTCAAAAACTCAATTTCTACAACTATCTACTCGACATAACCTTCCAGATAACTATCCCCTATTCTTCAACGACACTCAACTTCCCCTCTCCTTCACATTAAACACACTCGGTCTATCCTTTACTAAAAATCTAAACTGGCAATTTCATATCTCTACTCTTGCTAAATCAGCTTCCAAGAAGTTAGGTGTCATATGGCGTCTGCGTCCATTTTTCTCTCCCTCTCATCTGCTTGCTCTGTACAGGGGCCTTATCCGCCCATGTATGGAGTATGGCTCTCATGTCTGGAGGGGCTCAACTCTTACAGTTCTTTTAAACAGGATGGAGTCTAAAGCTTTTCGTCTATTCAACTCTCCTCCTCTAACTGACTGTCTTGACATTTTAAGTTACCGCCGCAATGTTGCATCTTTATCTATCTTCTACCACTATTTATATGCTGACTGCTCTTCTGAACTTGCTAACTGCATGCTTCCCCCCTCCCGTGGCCTCGCTGCACAAGACTTTCTACTTCTTCTCATCTTTATTCTGTCCATCTACCTAATGCAAGATTTAACCATTATCTTCACTCTTTCATCCCTTACACTGGTAAACTCTGGAACTCTCTTCCTTTGTCTGATTTTCCACCTGCCTATGACTTAAACTCTTACAAAAGAGGAGTGTCAAGACACTCCTCATACTAAATTGAACTGCTCCCCCTTTTTTATTTCTCCTACTATCTTCTTTACAGGGTCTGGCGACAAGCGGGAATATTTTTTATACTTAATTTTTTCCCCTTAGCCAGTACCCTTTTAATGTATTTAAAAAAAAAAAAAAAAAAAAAAAAAAAAAAAATATATATGTATATATATATATATATATATATATATATATATATATATATATATATATATATATATATATATATATATATATATATATATATATATATATATATATATATATATATATATATATATATATATATATATATATATATATATATATATATATATATATATATATATATATATATATATATATATATATATATATATATATATATATATATATATATATATATATATATATATATATATATATATATATATATATATATATATATATATATATATATATATATATATATATATATATATATATATATATATATATATATATATATATATATATATATATATATATATATATATATATATATATATATATATATATATATATATATATATACATATATATATGTATATTTATATATATATATATATATATATATATATATATATATATATATATATATATATATATATATATATATATATATATATATATATATATATATATATATATATATATATATATATATATATATATATATATATATATATATATATATATATATATATATATATATATATATATATTTATATATATATATATATATATATATATATATATATATATATATATATATATATATATATATATATATATATATATATATATATATATATATATATATATATATATATATATATATATATATATATATATATATATATATATATATATATATATATATATATATATATATATATATATATATATATATATATATATATATATATGTATATGTATATATATATATATATATATATATATATATATATATATATATATATATATATATATATATATATATATATATATATGTATATATATATATATATATATATATATATATATATATATATATATATATATATATATATATATATATATATATATATATATATGTATATATATATTTTTTTTTATACATTAAAAGGGTACTGGCTAAGGGGAAAAAATTAAGTATAAAAAATATTCCCGCTTGTCGCCAGACCCTGTAAAGAAGATAGTAGGAGAAATAAAAAAGGGGGGAGCAGTTCAATTTAGTATGAGGAGTGTCTTGACACTCCTCTTTTGTAAGAGTTTAAGTCATAGGCAGGTGGAAAATCAGACAAAGGAAGAGAGTTCCAGAGTTTACCAGTGTAAGGGATGAAAGAGTGAAGATAATGGTTAAATCTTGCATTAGGTAGATGGACAGAATAAAGATGAGAAGAAGTAGAAAGTCTTGTGCAGCGAGGCCACGGGAGGGGGGAAGCATGCATTTAGCAAGTTCAGAAGAGCAGTCAGCATACAAATAGTGGTAGAAGATAGATAAAGATGCAACATTGCGGCGGTAACTTAAAATGTCAAGACAGTCAGTTAGAGGAGGAGAGTTGAATAGACGAAAAGCTTTAGACTCCATCCTGTTTAAAAGAACTGTAAGAGTTGAGCCCCTCCAGACATGAGAGCCATACTCCATACATATATATATATATATATATATATATATATATATATATATATATATATATATATATATATATATATATATATATATATATATATATATATATATATATATATATATATATATATATATATATATATATATATATATATATATATATATATATATATATATATATATATATATATATATATATATATATATATTTATATATATATATATATATATATATATATATATATATATATATATATATATATATATATATAAATATATAAATATATATGTGTATGTATATTTTATATATATATATATATATATATATATATATATATATATATATATATATATATATATATATATATATATATATATATATATATATATATATATATATATATATATATATATATATATATATATATATATATATATATATACATATATACATGTATATATATATATATATATATATATATATATATATATATATATATATATATATAAATATATATAAATGTATATATATATATATATATATATATATATATATATATATATATATATATATATATATATATATACATATATATATATATATATATATATATATATATATATATATATATATATATATATATATATATATATATATATATATATATATATATATATATATATATATATATATATATATATATATATATATATATATATATATATATATATATATATATATATATATATATATATATATATATATATATATATATATATATATAAATGCATATATATATATATATATATATATATATATATATATATATATATATATATATATATATATATATTTATTTATTTATTTATATAAACATAGCACTAATGTTGAGTCTCTCGTGCCACGTCATCTGTGGGCAGTAAGTTTAACTTTGGCTGTGGACATGTTCAGTACGTCAGGTGTGGTTGCCGTGAACCTGGTGTCATGGCTGTGAATGACTGTTGATGTTGCCTCGAATACGAGCGAGGCATCTCCACCAGCTCGTCCCTTGTGAGTGCAAACCCTGGTGCACCTATGGACGGAGCGAAGAATAAGTCTCAGCCGGCCGAGGTGTGGGACCTCCTGCACCTTGGCCTTGTGGAAGACCACCAAAGTCAC
>JAXIVD010006984.1:17500-20000 GCA_036785275.1 Cancer borealis | reverse complement strand
GAAAGGAATAGAAGGGAATAGATGGGGAGGGCAAAGGAAGGAATGATTGGTGGTAGGATGAAGGCTTGGAGGAGAGGATGATGGAGGGAAGGGAGGGAGGAAGGAAGGGAGGGATAAGGAAAGTTGAAGGAGGAGGAAGGGAAAGAACGAGAATGGAGTCAAAGGGAGGAGAGGGAAGGGAAGGAAGGTGAGGCCAAGAAATGAAAGAAAAAAAGTCAGGAAGGAAGGAAAGGAGGAGGAAGAATAGGTGGATAAAGAAGGTAAATGACAAGGAATTAAAACAATAAAAAAAGGGTTGAAGACAGAAGAACAAGAGGAGACGCGAAACAAGATAAGAGGAGGATATAAAAGATGAGGGACAAGGTGCAAGGAAGCGGAAAAATGAGGGGAAAGAGGAGGAGGAGGAGGAGGAGGAAGAGGAGGAGGAGGAGGAGGAGGAGGAGGAGGAGGAGCCAAGTATTCTAACGAGCACCAAAGTGGATTAAAGACCTCGTTGGGATAGGAGAAGAGGAGGAGGAGGAGGAGGAGGAGGAGGAGGAGGAGGAGGCAGGAGGCAGGAGGCAGGAGGCAGGATTAGCGATACTTTATACGGTCATTAGGTATCCGAGGTACTTCGTCCTAGTGCCTCTAACTGCTCTTTTAGGGGAAGGCACTTTCTTCCTCCTCCTTCTCCTCCTCCTCCTCCTCCTCCTCCGCCTCCTCCTCCTCCTCCTCTCCTCCGCCTCCTCCTCCTCCCTCCTCCTCCCCTCCTCCTCCTCCTTTGTGATTGGTGCAAACAGACGGTGATGACAGAAGGAAAAGCAATACATTGATAATAATAATATATTCATCTGTATTCCTGTCTATTTACCTCCTAGCCATCTGTTCGGCGGAGTGGTATTGCCTTGAGTGGTGGTATGGTTATGTGTGTTTTATGTATGTCCTTCCAGCTATTCATTCAACCTTCCAGTCTTCCAGGATTTTCTCTCTGTATTCTTTTTATGTGTCTCCCTTAGTCGTTGCTTGTGTTCGTGTATAAGTTGTTTTTTTTTTTACTATCGCTGAAACGTCAATTTTTGTGTTCATATTTCTGTATAAATCTGTTTTAGATCTGTATAATTATGTATAAATCGTGTAGGTCTATCCATACATATATGCAAGTCAAACATACACATCAATATCTTACCATCGTATTCTTAAGATTAAATCAGATTTTTTTATATATATTTTTTTATTATTTGACTTATTTATTTATTTATTTTTCTAAGAACTAAGAACGTGTTTTCACAATTACTTTTAGACCTCAACCTCCCTTCTCTTCCTTCCCTTTCCTTACCTTCCCTTCCCTTTCCTTCCCTTCCCTTCCCTTCCCTTCCCTTCCCTTCCCTTCCTTTTAATTGTATTGTAATTATAAGACCATAAATGATACCTAATCCGTTCACTAATTACATTCACTCATCTATAATTAATTACTTGCATCTTATAAAAAAATATTCAAAATTACTCCATTTAATACGTCTTTGGGTAAAGGGAGGGAAGAAAGGAGTGAGGATAGAGGGAATGGGAGAGAGAGGAGGAGGAGAAGGAGGAGGAGGAGGAGGAAGAAGGAAGAAGGAAACGGGAAGAGAGGTATCAGAGAAGACAACTATTATTTTCTTCTTCACTTCCCTTAGTATCTCGAGCAATATTTTTTTGTTTTCTTTCTTTCCAGTGGGAAAAGCAATCAGTCCCTCTCTCTCCTCTCTCCCTCTCTCCCTTTCCCCTCATCTTCACCCCCCCTCTTCTCTCTCTCTCTCTCTCTCTCTCTCTCTCTCTCTCTCTCTCTCTCTCTCTCTCTCTCTCTCTCTCTCTTCTCTCTCTCCCGTTGTTATTGTTCTGCTTTCTCGTACCTCCCTTTATTCCCCCTCTCCTTCTCCTCCCTTTCCTCTCCCTTTCCTCTCTTTCTTCCTCTCTACTAACCTCTTGAAACAGCTTGCTTATGTTTTTGCTGTGCTCCGCTGAACCGTTCTTCCTTCTCCTCCTCCTCCTCCTCCTCCTCCTCCCTCCTCCTCCTCCTCCTCCTCCTCCTCTCCTCCTCCTCCTGCTCCCTCCTTCCTTCGCTTCGTCCCTCGGCTGACTGTTTATAGTTTGTTTCTTTTTTTGGTGTGTGTGTGTGTGTGTGTGTGTGTGTGTGTGTGTGTTGCTTGTATCTCTCTCTTTAACACACACACACACACACACACACACACACACACACACACACACACACACACACACACACACACATGCCTCCCAACTTTTTACACTCCCCTTAACACAACACAACACCAATTCCCCTCTTTTTTCCCTCTCCCTTTCTGTACCTCCTTTCCACTCCCCTCCATCACCCCTCACTCCTTCCCTCCACTCACTCCATCAGTACTCCCCTCTCACATCACCCCATTTCCCCATTTCCCCCATTTCCCATTCCTCTACCCTTTACACCCTCACTCCCATTACTCCTTCCGCAACACTCCCCTCTTTAGAACACCTGAATGAAGGG
>JAXIVD010006984.1:5000-7500 GCA_036785275.1 Cancer borealis | reverse complement strand
TTTACGGGAAATAAAACACACACACACACACACACACACACACACACACACACACACACACACACACACACGCACACACACACACACACGGATGGCCCCTCCCTGTCATGAAGGGATTAACTCACTATAATTAACAGGTGAGTACAGGTATCAGGTAGAAGGAATATCTCTCTCTCTCTCTCTCTCTCTCTCTCTCTCTCTCTCTCTCTCTCTCTCTCTCTCTCTCTCTCTCTCTCTCTCTCTCTCTCTCTCTCCTCTCTCAGGTTCATTAATATTTCATCATGTGACCGCCTCCCTACCCCCTGCCCCCTACCCCCCTGCCCCTGCCCCTGCCCACCTGCCCCCTGCCCCTCCCCCTTCCTCTTCTCATAACACTGCAAGCACTTCATCATCCACGTCTCATTTTTTGTACATTCCTTTCAACAAGATCAGGATCACAGCACAGGAGAGGGAATGGGGTGTGGAGGAGGGATATGAGGTGAGGGAGTAAGGGGTGGTGGGTGTATGGCGGATGGGAGGAAGGAATGGGGTGAGGGGAAGTGAGGGAGCATTTTGATGAGGGTGTTGGGTGTGAGGGGAAAGGTGAGGGGATAGAGTGAGGGGAAGCTGGTCCTGGATGACTTAATTAAAGGAATTTTTCGTTATATTTCTTAATCAGCAATTACTTACTTCCTTCTTTCTTTTTTTCTTCTTTCCCCTCCTCCTCCCTCCTCTCCCCTCTCCTCCCTCTCCTCCCTCCCTCTCCCCTCCCTCCTCCCTCCCTCTCTCCGTTGTTACGCCCATGCCTCCTTCCCACCACCGTAACAACCCTTGCATCATACGAAGCTTTCCCCAACGTTCGAGTCACCGAACAGCGAGAGCTTCACGAAGACCCCACTCATCTACCTCTGTTACCTGCTCCAAATCCTCCCTCTCTCCCCTCTCCTCCTCTCCCCCTCTCTCCCTCTCTCTTCCCTCTCTCTTTCCTCTCTCCCCTCTCCCTTCTCCCCTCTCCTCTCCCCTCTCCCTCTCTCCCTCTCTCTCCCCCTATCCCCTCTCCCTCCTGACACTGACTGACATCTCTGGAAGTGTTCTCGATATTTTGCTCTTTCGAAGATGAAATACCTCTTATACTCTGCCTATACGAGGAGGAGGAGGAGGAGGAGGAGGAGGAGGAGGAGGAGGAGGAAGAGGAGGTGAGAGGAGGTGGTAATGAGTGAGCTTGTGTTATATTGTGACGGTGCGGTTTTTTTTTTTTCTCTCTCTCTCTCTCTCTCTCTCTCTCTCTCTCTCTCTCTCTCTCTCTCTCTCTCTCTCTCTCTCTTTCCTATTCTTGTATTCGTTTTGCATTCTTTCTTTCCTTCCATTTCTCCTCTCTCCTCCTGCTCCTCCTCTCTCACTTCTCCCTTTCTTCCCTTCTTTCTTCTGCTCCAATTCCAGAAGTCTTGGCCATCAGCCAGTTGTTTCTCCACCACCATCACCACCACCACCACCACCACCACCACCACCACCACCACCACCACCACCACCACTACCACCACCACACACACACACACACAAGGACATATAGTTGAAAAGAAAAGGTAATTACATAAATAGACTGACGGGATATGGCAATAGATAGATTGAAAGGGCAAAGAAAAAAAAAATCATAGGTAGATATATATACAAACAGTTGATATTAAAAAAAGAAAACGATAGATAGATAGATAGATAAAGAGATAAAGAGATAAAGAGATAGATAGATCGATACAGTGTCAAGGAAAAGCCAACAAGATAAGGGAGTATTTATATGAAGTCTTATTTTTCCTGTTTTTCCCTCTTTTTTTCCCCTTTTCCCCCTTGGATTTTTTACAAGTGAAGGATTGCCCCTTGGGACCTAAAATATATTCTCCCTAAAGTATCCTATGAGAGAGAGAGAGAGAGAGAGAGAGAGAGAGAGAGAGAGAGAGAGAGAGAGAGAGAGAGAGAGAGAGAGAGAGAGAGAGAGAGAGAGAGATTGAAAAAAAGATCTATAAAGACCCAATTAGCATTCACAGTGATTTATTTGTCAAGTCAGTGGATGCTGTCCCTCCCCTTACCCGCCCCCCTTCCCAACCCAATTTTTATGTCCTTAATTCCCTCAGTTCCTTCAACCCTGCACGTAAACACCTCATATTAAGGACACACACATAGAGAGAGAGAGAGAGAGAGAGAGAGAGAGAGAGAGAGAGAGAGAGAGAGAGAGAGAGAGAGAGAGAGAATATAAGTAATAGTAGTAGTAATAGTAGTAGTAGTATTGCATTGTTACCACTACCCCTTTGTTACCCTTCCCTGAGCTGCCTCTCAAGGGTGAGTCATCCATCGTAAGGGCGTGTCTTGTTGGGGGTTTGGATGTGTTTTTTATGAATTGGTAGTAAAAAGGAAGGTTATCTACCATACAAGGCAGGCAGGCAGACAGGCAGACAGGCAGGCAGGCAGGCAAGTAGATAGGTAGGCAGGCAGGCAGGCAGGCAGGCAGGCAGGCAGGCGGAAGGCCCCA
>JAXIVD010006983.1:0-15000 GCA_036785275.1 Cancer borealis | reverse complement strand
CATGATGTGTCGGGAAGTCTTGAAACCGAATCAGTCCTTGAGAGTGTTCCTGTCTATTCCTATGTTGGTTGGTGTGTTGTGGCAGCGATTGTGGATGGTTGCAGTGGTGTTGGTGATGGAGTGGTGATGGTGGTGGTGGCGGGGCGGCTGTGTTCACAAGGCCAGCGTACCCCGGCACATTCCATCACTAATGATTTTACTAGAATAAACAAGTGGTAGTCGTAGAGTCCACTCCAGCTGTCTTCACCACATCGTCATTACCTGCATGCCTGCCATGCCTTCACCCTGCCTCCCACCACCACCACCACCACCACCTTACATAGTGTTTCCCTACTCACGCCGCTCTGCTCCCCTACCACAGTGCCCCACAACTCCTTCAACATTATCACACCATCTTCACTATCTTTTGTCTCGAAAGTTCTGCATTACGTAATTATCTATGCATTCCCTAACTAGTCCATCAACCTCTCTTCACCCTTTACCAGTCTGTTCTTTCCTCTCATATCGCTCTAAATTTCTCTTCCTACAGCCTCTTTCTCCCTCTTTCACCCCCATTACACACACACACACACACACACACACACACACACACACACACACACACACACACACACACACACACACACACACACACACACACTTGCACTATTTCCTCTTCCTATCCCTGCTGCCTTCCCCTCCTTGTGTGTGTGTGTGTGTGTGTGTGTGTGTGTGTGTGTGTGTGTGTGTGTGTGTGTGTGTGTGTGTGTGTGTGTGTGTGTGTGTGTGTGTGTGTGTGTGTGTGTGTGTGTGTGTGTGTGTGTGTGTGTGTGTGTGTGTGTGTGTGTGTGTGTGTGTGTGTGTGTGTGTGTGTGTGTGTGTGTGTGTGTGTGTGTGCTTCCTGCAAAACGTTAATATTTCGTTGGGGAAAAGAGGGCAGGTTTTGTGATGAGGAGATAGTAGAGTGGCAGGAGGGGAGAGTGTGAGCCGTAGGAGGGCGGGCGACCTGGTGAAGCAGTTCTTGGTGAGATAAACGTACCTACCTACCTACGCCCTCGGTCTGAATCCTACATAGATACCTCTCTCGCTCTCTCGCTTGCTTTTTATTATATATATATTTTTTTATATATATCTCTCTCTCTCTCTCTCTCTCTTCTGTGCTTGGTGCTTCATGAGGGAAAAACTTAAAAGATTACTCTGATTTATGTTGCATATCTTCTAAACGGCTGTGTCTTTAAAACGTATGAGAGAGAGAGAGAGAGAGAGAGAGAGAGAGAGAGAGAGAGAGAGAGAGAGAGAGAGAGAGAGAGAGAGAGAGAGAGAGAGAGAGAGAGAGAGAGAGAGAGAGAGAGAGAGAGAGAGAGAGAGAGAGAGAGAGAGAGGAATTAAAAAGTAATGATAGAGGATTAAAAGCTACGTATGAGGGAGAAGGGTAGAATAAGCTACGGATCAAAAGGGCGCTACAGAGAGTGTGTGGATGAGAGAGTAAATACTGTTGATGGAGAGAGAGAGAGAGAGAGAGAGAGAGAGAGAGAGAGAGAGAGAGAGAGAGAGAGAGAGAGAGAGAGAGAGAGAGAGAGAGAGAGAGAGAGAGAGAGAGAGAGAGAGAGAGAGAGAGAGAGAGAGAGAGAGAGAGAGAGAGAGAGAGAGTTTTGAGGGTCACTAGTTAGTTAGAATGGGCATATGAAGAGAAAAGGGTGGTGGAAGGGTGAGTTTACACACACACACACACACACACACACACACACACACACACACACACACACACACACACACATTATTGATTCATGAAAGGACGCTTGTTTCATCCAGCCACGCCTTGTTATTATTGAAAACGATAATAATAATGATGATGATGATGATAATGATGATGATGATGATGATGATGATGTGGACAGGGGTAGTAGTAGAAGGTAGAAGGGCAAAGTAATAATGAGTCATACTTTTTTTTTTTTTTTTTTTTTTTTTGTGTGTTATTTAGGAAAACTTGCCTACGTTAATATTTCGCTTTATTTATTTATTTTTTTTTTTTTTCACTTAATCATTCATTCCTCTTCTTCATGGACGGTAATGAAGCGTCTGTTGTATGTACGCACGTAGTGATGACTGTCAGCGTTATAATGTAGTATGGTACTTTCATTATTTTTTTTTGTCCTTGCCTTCATATATGTATTGTAAATGAACGTAAGACTTCACTGTACCTGTTGATTAGCTACGTGGTAATGACAGGTAGGTCAGGAAGAGTGGCGTGGCGGGTCGCTCTTATACTCTTAATTACCTGGAGACTGTTGCTAAGTGTGTGTGTGTGTGTGTGTGTGTGTGTGTGTGTGTGTGTGTGTGTGTGTGTGTGTGTGTGTGTGTATGGTGAGGAAGGGTGTTGAAAGGGTCGAGTGTGGAGGTGAGAGGGCACAAGAATCGTGGTGGTGGGGAGGCAAGGAAGGGAAGGAAAGCTGTATACAAGTACTGAAGGAGTGAGTTAGAGAAGGGTGTGAGGATTAAGTAGGGTGAGGACATACCTTTGTAGAATAAGAAAGTTTATGTACGTATTGTTGCTGTTGTGAGTGAGTGTACATGTGGATCATTGTTGACATAATTAACTTTCCCTTAACATACCTCCCTTGCCTCCCTTGCTTCCCCTCTTCCTCCCTCTCCCTCCCTATTCCCCTTCATCCATCATCTTCTCACCCCCACACACGTCTCATACACCCTTATATAGCCTTCCTCACCACAACCCTTTCCCTCTCCGCCACCCTCAACGCCTCTTTCCAAGTCAGCCCTCCCTCACATAACTTCTACCCCTCCGTAAATATCTCTTTCCTCCCCTCTCCCACATACACATAGCTGGCCACTCTCCTTTCCCTCCCCTTACTTGTTGGTGACCTTCCTTGCTCGCGCCCCTCTTCCCTGCGTCGCTGGTAAGGTGCCTTTACGCTCATAAATATTCTGCCATCACTCTTTCCTCCACACGCACCACCGTTATCCCGTTTTTCTTACGCACGTTCTATAATATATTTAACCGCCTTTAAATGCTGTATGTTCCCTTAACAGCTGTTAGGAGGGAAGGCGTTAATTTAGGGAAGTGAGCGAGCGGGGCAGGTTGGTATTGGAAGGCGCGGACCGGTTAGGGAAGGTGACAGGAGGTGGCGTGGCGGCGTCGGGGAGCAGTTTGTGGTACCTAAACAGTGCCATACGATACTCCCATTGGGGCCTTGTCAGTATCGTGTCCTTCAGCGGTGCGGCACTGCTCTTTGCTCCTCAGCGGGACAGTGTAGCATGGCAGGAACGGAGTGCCTTCACGTCGGAGTAAGGTGACTATTATTTTTTTTGTAAAAGGTGATGGGAATGCAGTTTTATCTGGCCTGGCATCAAGTGGTGGAAGGTCGCAAATGTGTAAGCAGAGCCGCAGTAGGAAGTGAGGTGTGTGAGTAAAGAGGGCGTGGCGTGGTCGGGGCCTTGGAAGGGTGCACAGGTTGCCTTCCGCTCATGTTGGGAGAGTAAACAGTGCGATACCCGACACTGTGTCAGCTAAACTACGGACACGCGCTTGCCTTAGCTCTGGACCCCTGCTACAAGATACTGTCAAGCTACCCTGTTTACAGAATACACTCACTGCTCCGGGAGGAAGGAACCGGCAGAAGGGTTAGGGAGAAAAAAATAAATCATGAATAAAGTCAAATATTTCTCAATAACTTTTATTTATTTACTCACTGGAAGATAAATTATCCAACTTATGATGTGAAACTTAATACAGCTAATTCCAATCACACGGTTGCAGCTTACGAGGCGAATGGTTGTCAGTGTCTGCAATGTGATGAGTGACTAACATTAAGAGCAGCGAGGAGAGATACACACCAGTAAACACGGGACGACCTGCTGCCGCTCCTACCCACAGAGGCGTAAAGAGACATCATAGAGTTGAAATGACTTACTCTCGCACATAATACATAAATATCCTTAACGTGGCAGCATTATGTAGGTCTGCTTTCCTGGAGACTCATTTTTATCACTGGTGTCGTGTGTCGCAATGTACAGCACCCGCCTTTGACACACTAGTCGCACATCTGTCCTAGTGTTGAATTCCGAAATGCGTCGTGACTGCATAAAAAACGCCAGACCAGTGAGTGTGTACCTCTCGAACCCGTGATGGCAGTGGAGGTCGCGAGTAGTGCATGTTTGCCGTGACCGTCATTATGGGCGTGTACACAAGCTAACGCCCTGCTGTCACACGGGGCAAATATTGGATAAAGTGGGTGGTGTCGTAATATATTCACAGTCACATACTTTCCTTAATGATTGTGGTTCGGGGCTGCGAGGGCTTGGGAGGCACTGCATGGGAACTACTTGTATGGGGTTTGAAGTGGGTGTGTGTGGGTGTGTGTCTGTCTGTTTGTCTGTTTGTGTGCTGCTTCACCAAGGAAAGAAGAAGTGAAGGGAGGATACGAACTAAAAGGAGATGTTAAGAAGTTACCTGAAAGATCATGTGTGTTAAAGAGTGAGATTTGATGCTCAGCCATGTACGTGTATGTGTATGTGTGTATGTAAAGCTGAAAGCGACACACACACACATACACACACGCCGTTACTGGGAGGCGTGTGGAGGCAGGCGGCGGCGGCGGCTGGCTGGCTATCCTGCTCCTCTTCCCTGCTGACCCCTGCTGATGTGTGCCTCTGCTGCAGCTTGTACCGAAGATTTAATGTCTCAGAAAATTGGATCATAAAAACACTTTAAAGCACTCACCAATTGAAATACGCCCAGGAAATGGTCCAAAAATATTATAATCATCTGCCATTACATTTATCTTTTTATTAGTCTGTTTGTTGATAATTATGCAATATTTCAGTCGTGAGTGTGGGAACAACGGTGCCTGTTTGTCCGTCCTCTGTCCGCTCTCTCACCCTGTCGTGTTTTTTTTTTCTCTCTCTCTCTCTCTCTCTCTCTCTCTCTCTCTCTCTCTCTCTCTCTCTCTCTCTCTCTCTCTCTCTCTCTCTCTCTCTCTCTCTCTCTCTCTCTCTCTCTCTCTCTCTCTCTCTCTCTCCAGCAGCTCGCTCAGAGGCACTTTGGCTTCGACAAATACATAATTGTGTTTTTTAGAGAGTTTGGAAGCAAGTCTCTCAGCTGCGACGATAGAGTGATTGTTTAATTACTTTTTGTTGATTCTTCGTTTTAAGTTTGGATATTGTTACTGTTTTCTGTAGTGTTCCCAACGCTTCCTATCCTTCTAAATGTGAGGGTATTTTTGTGCTAGACGGCAAAGAAAGCAGCCCCGTCATATATAGGTGTACGTTCCTGCTTGTGTGTGTTCTGGGAGTGAGTTGGCAAGTGTTGAGATGTTGAAGAATCATCTGAATCGCAAATGCAATTTAGCGGTTTGTAGTAAACAATTTTACGCACGTGGTATTTTTTCTTCATAGTTTTTAGTTCGTGTAGTAAACGAGATGAAAAGAAAGGAACAGAGGAGAGAGTCTTGTGGGAATGTGAGGCTGCGTTCGGTGGGTCCTTCGTGAAGACTCTTAAGGCGAGAAAAATAGTAACTCTTGGGGATTACACAAACTTAGTCCAGTTTCTTGAGACGTTCATCAGAGCGGGTCACTGATGCCTGAGGAAAGCTGAAAAAGTTTACAGTGTTGAGAAAAAGAAAAGAAAAAGAAGGGTAGTGTTATTGTTTTCATTAATTTACTTCTTCAATTTACGAGTGAATTTAATAACTAACCAGGTAATGAAATAGCAACGTGCATAACCAAGTCTAACCTCAGCGGCGGATATCAGTAATACTTTGATAGTGAAATCCTAAATGTATTGTTTCCATGTGGTAATAAAAAAAAAAAAAAAGAATAACAGGGTGTGACTTCCCCTCCGACGCCCACACCTGTGTCGACCCAACCTGATGGCAACACTTTTGAAGGTAAATTGAGCGCGAGGGGAAACTGAGAGAACCTTTACCGTTTTGTGTGTTGCAGTCAGTGTTTAAGTCTTCCTTGTGGCTCTACCTAGTTTATCCACTGGCTCTCGGAAGGAAAAAGTAAATCTGCACGAACTTGAGAGAGAGAGAGAGAGAGAGAGAGAGAGAGAGAGAGAGAGAGAGAGAGAGAGAGAGAGAGAGAGAGAGAGAGAGAGAGAGAGAGAGAGAGAGAGAGAGAGAGAGAGAGAGAGAGAGAGAGAGAGAGAGAGAGAGAGAGAGAGAGAGAGAGAGAGAAGAGAGAGAGACAGACAGAGACAGAGACAGAGACAGAGAGAGAGAGAGAGAGAGAGAGCATCGGAAAGCATGAAGCGTATACTGAAGGAGGGGAAGGGGAGAGGCAGGACGTGGAGGGGTTTCTAACGAGCTTGCAACACCCTCACACACAAACACACACACACACACACACACACACACACACACACACACACACACACACACACACACACACACACACACACTTTAGTGAAACATTACTCTCCCTCTTAATGGTAATCAGGGAAGACCCATTCTTACCTGGAACTGGAAACGAAATCTAAATCATCCGTTGTAGAAATCCTCTTTTGTGTGTTATTAATCTTGGTGTTCCTGGACTGAAAAAAAAAATAGTGTGAGACATGGGAGTGGAGTGTGTTGAGGGGAGTCAGAGCGTGAAGGTGAGGGTATGAGTGGCTCTGTGGCAACCGAGCGTGTAGTGTGAAAGGAAAGAGAAAAAAAAAGACTTGTAGAAAAGAAGTGGTGAGAGAAGAAGGGAGATGAGAGAAGAAATAGCGGACAAGGGAACAAGGCGTTAATTTGATACACGACTGAGAGAGAGAGAGGAGAGAGAGAGAGAGAGAGAGAGAGAGAGAGAGAGAGAAGAGAGAAGAGAGAAGAGAGAAAGAGAGAGAATCACAGGTTATGTGGTTCACTCAAAAAGGTTTGCCTCTAAATTTAGCGACGTAAGTGGTTTCGATTCAACGCTTATTAAATACTTGCATCCACAGGCAATAGATTAGACGAGGTGGTCTTTAAATTGACTAGTTTGGAGCTTCTTCCCTCCCCTCACAGTATAAATATTTGGTGCAGTCTAAATTTATATCTGTCGATGTTTAATTTTCATTTAAATGCTGTCTGCCCTTATTTGTTTTCTCCTCCCCATACAGACAAAAAAAAAGGTCAGGGTTTATATCGGAGAAAGTTGAATCCATACGGAACACTCTTATTAAATTCACCAGAAGTTGAAGGAAAGGTAATTCTAAGCAGAACGTAAAAGACATCTAACACCTTTACCTGCAAGAATAAAAAAAGTGAAGAATCATGATATGTGAATAATGGATAGAAGAGATGATACCAAAGGAAGGCTTCTTTCTCTCTCACTTTCTCTCTCTTTCAACTCCTTCAACTCCCTTCTTCACCCACCACCCAAGTCTCACCTGAATATTATAATTGGACCGAGATTCTTCGTGTCTGAGCCTTTTAATTCGTACAAGCGAGCTGGTGTGAGCAGCCCCACATTACCTAGGAAGCTGCACCAGTCTGGAAAATACGTCACTGTCGCTCCGTAATTCCCACCTCCCTCCCGCCTCGCTGCCACCAACCTCCACGCCGCCACTACCCACCACTTTTCTTTACCACTCTCTCTGCCTCCACTACTCTGCTCTACCGCCACCACACACGGTTCTCTCTGCCACTATCACTGCCTCCACTTTTCTGTTCCACCTCCACCATACACCAACGCTTACAGTTAGTTCTCTTTGCCATTGTCTCTGCCTCCGCTACTCTATTCCACCTCCACCAGACACGCCACTAACACCTGTCTTCCACGGTCTTCACTTCTACCACCATTATGTTTCACTGCCAAAGGCCTCCACTACGCACTCCACCACCTCTGCCACTGCTTCCACCACGCCCCACTCTTCTCCTCCACAACCCACCATCTCTCTGCTCCTTCGCTCGTAATAAGTTGCACCTCTCAGTATAATGTTAGTAATGTACATTTTCATAGTTCTCCATTTTGCTCATTTTAACGTACTGTTATGAAGCAAGATTTCTCCTCTTATTCAACCTTCCCCAGACACACACACACACACACACACACACACACACACACACACACACACACACACACACATACACACACACACACACACACACACACACACACACACACACACACACACACACACACACACACACACACACACACACACACACACACACACACACACACAGAGAGAGAGAGAGAGAGAGAGAGAGAGATGAGAGAGAGAGAGAGAGAGAGAGAGAGATGAGAGATGAGAGAGAGGAGAGAGAGAGAGAGAGAGAGAGAGAGAGAGAGAGAGAGAGAGAGAGAGAGCGGGGAGAGAGAGAGAGAGAGCGGGGGAGAGAGAGAGAGAGAGAGAGAGAGAGAGAGAGAGAGAGAGAGAGAGAGAGAGAGAGAGAGAGAGAGAGAGAGAGAGAGAGAGAGCGTTATCATGGCGTCGTAGGTAAAGGGAGCCAGTATATACAGATCCTAGTAATATGACCCAAAGGCAGCATACATAAGTGATGTGGTTCAAGAGCTGATATTAACATGCAGTAATTTCCTCAGCCATGGGAGAGTGAGTTGTGGTGGGAGCATGGTGGGTGGCGGGAGGGGGGAGGGTGCTGCTGCTGCTCCTTGGTAAGCGTGAGGTGCCCAGAGTGGTGTTGGTGAGCGCCCCAGGAGTCCAGCTTTCATATTGGTGAAGGAATAATACTGCAATCGAAGTGGTAATTTCATTGATTGATTGTTGATGAGTGTGTGTTCCCGCGGGACGTGCCGCTGCATGCATATATTGGGGAAGGGGCGGCGGGGGGGGATGGCGTGTGCGGGAGGCGGTAAGGGCGGCGGCGGATGCTGCAGCGTTGGAGTAGCGCCTCTATAGTATTTCCCTTGACGGCACCGCCGACCTCAACCGTATATTAAATAGTTCCCTTTGAGGTGCGCGAACCAGCAAACTCTAATTGGTTTCCTGCGACAGCCTGGACCCTTTCTCTTTTATCTTCATGACCAAATGATTGCACGGGGTGTTTTGGGTTAGCCTCGGAGGGCGTGGGGCGTGTCAGATAAGGCAGCGGACGGTGATGCTGCTGTATGCCGGGACCAGGCAGCTGGCCATTGCGGGAGGCTCATATCTCACACACACACACACACACACACACACACACACACACACACACACACACACACACACACACACAGACACACACACACACACACACACACACACACACACACACACACACACACACACACACACACCTACACACACACACCTACACACACACACCTACATACACACACACACACACACACACACACACACACACACCTACACACACACACACACACACACACACACATACACACACACACGCACACACACGCACACACGCACACACACACACACACGTCTTCCTGCGTGTATACACTGTGTTAAGTTCGAGACAGGTGTAGTGGGCGAGCTTGGGTGGGGTTGGGTGGTGCAGGGGATGGGATGGGAGGGGAACACGTCGCCCATTCAAGGCCTCTTAATAAGTAGTCTTTGCCCCAGTAACCTTGCACTGCCACTGACCGCTGACCCAGTGCCGCTGCCGCACAATTCTGGAGACTGAAATGGCATTTTGGTGTTCGCATGATAGGTAAGACGATCATGCTGGTGAACATTTTTCACAAAAATTCAATTTAGTTTTTCCTACGTTCTTCTGTATCTTTGTAAGGTCACATGCATGCATTTTACAAAGCGCCATCCAGCCGCCCTCCTTCATGAATGTCAGGTGCAGTGCGCTCTTCAGAACTCCTTTGAAATTATAACAAAAACATATTGCCTTCCTAACTATGAAACAATCGTGGCAATATAAATGCCACTTGAGAAGAACACTTACGAAAGAAAATCAAAGCGATCTAAACATTACATTCGAATATATCAACAGTGTGTCTCACGGACATAATTGTTTTACATTTTTATTCCACTTTGATAACTCAGTGAAGGCGCTGATCAGGTAAATATCCATAATATATACTGTACCTTCATCCTGGCTCATAACGGCCTAAATCATGTACAGGTGGAAGAAGGTCAGGACAAAATGTTCATGTTAAACAAACACCTAACATCTTTGAAACATAATCAATGCTATAAAATTGCGGGAAAAAAAGTTATATTGCGGATACTATTCTTATTTTATTATTGTATTCCTGCATTATCATCGTATTACATTATCCTCGAGAGTTACTGAAATAACTATAAGGTAAAAGTTTATATTATTATCATTGGCGTGTGCCTATCCTTCCTGTATTTACCGTTCCTTGGTGTGTGGTGAGTGTGCCTTCCTTCACCCCTTCCCTGCCTCGCACACACTTTAACGTGACAGTAGAGGGTGAGGGTGAGGACGTGCTGATGTCTTTCCTTCCCCACAGGAACATTATTACCTGTATGGTGACGTGCATCATGGCACCACATCAAGGCTTTAATTGAAAATGCCTTACAAATATGCTTCCTATAATTGGTAAATGATATAATTCTGCGTTTTTTATGTGAATTTCAAATAGAGGATCAAAATAGCTTCTACTCTAACTGTTCCCCAGACTTCACTTCTATTTAGTTTGGGTATAAAAGACATTACTATACTTTATAATAAGTGTTGACTTAAAACCTGTCATGCTTTGCTTAGTATTCCTGCACATTTTAAAACCATTTTACATGTTCTGACCTAGATCATTTGAAATTAATTCTTACAGAGAGAGAGAGAGAGAGAGAGAGAGAGAGAGAGAGAGAGAGAGAGAGAGAGAGAGAGAGAGAGAGAGAGAGAGAGAGAGAGAGAGAGAGAGAGAGAGAGAGAGAGAGAGAGAAGAGAGAGAGAGAGAGAGAGAGAGAGAGAGAGAGAGAGAGAGAGAGAGAGAAAAAAAAAAAAAATTAAATTACTTTCAATCTTAACATTGATTTATGTCACTGTGATATTTGTATTACAGTGGCAACGCTTTATTTTGTGACGACCTTTTTTTTCCTTCAGTGTAACTAGAATGAATGCATAAAATGATACACTGTTGCTCTGGAAGTAATCCCGAGCTGGGACCTGAAAATTAAATCTCGGGAAGCGACTGCAAGCACAGATCCGAGGTAGCTGCTGGCAGGGACTCTGGGGGATTTAATGGGATTACACGTGACGGTCGCGGTCTTTCACAGGCGAGCAGGATTGAGGGAGTGTCTGGGAGTGTGGACCCGTCTTAAAGTGGTCGGTGCAGTCCTGTAGGCGTCTTCCTCCCTAGTAGTCCCGCAGTGACCCGTGAGAGGACCTCGGGAGGGTAATAGATCCTCGACCTAAACAATGGCAGTGCGTCCCCCGTCACGGGTCAGATGTCTTAAGTGACGTTCTTGGGAGAGGACGAGGAAGAGGTAAAGGAAGGTGTGTGTGTGTGTGTGTGTGTGTGTGTGTGTGTGTGTGTGTGTGTGTGTGTGTGTGTGTGTGTATGTGTGTGTGTGTGTGTGTGTGTGTGTGTGTGTGTGTGTGTGACCCAGGTTGCGGTGGGTGTGGAATACCTCGCCCTCAAAATGGCCCTCCAATGCAGACATGGAGCTGGTTATTAATTAAATTGGAAGTGACTAGGAAAATACATGAACTGGGAATTAATTGCAATTGAAAAATTAATTAAGTTAATTAAATTGGCATTGATGCGAAGAACGTATGTGAGCTGAAACCATGTTGCCAAACTAGATGCGTTTTTTTTTTTTTTTTTTTTTTAAGCGTCCAATGTACGAGTATTATTCCTGTCTCCCTAGAGTTTGTTTCGCATGTTAAATCCGTATGTGTGTATAAGTATTGCAAAGTAGCATTGTTTGTGAATTCATAGTAGTTCATCTCAAAATATTTTAACTGTGAAGCTCATAACGGTGAATTCCCCAACATAATTAAATTGTTATTAATACAAATTGAAATTTATGCAATATTCAACGAAACAAAAAGTGTTGCTGTGGAATATCGGTGCACGAAGATGAAAAAAAAGTTCCTAAATCAATTATGTAACTCATGATTTTTACCTGTAGAACATTAGTACTTTTCCAATTACCGTCCATAACTTGCTGGCCAGGCTTACCTCGTCTTGCCAATCAATTGAACTTAATGCAAGTGAAGAGGGAAAAATACACATGAATTGAGCGGAGTTACAGGCTTCCATTGCATTGATTAACTTTCATTTTCCGCTGCCTGGATCTGCACTGGAATTGATAACACGGAATCGCTGCCATTTCTACCACCACCTTAGCCATCGCATTACATGAACACCGTCTCGTAGGACACAAAAAGGAAGGAAAAAGAACCAGACAATGAATAGAACCAAATGAAAACCGTGAAAAGGAAAGGCAAGAAAGGGTCGTTTGCAATACGTATTCCTGGAAGCTGGTGGATCAGAGAAGTGCGTGTGGGTGTAAGGGTGAGGGAATGGTCGTTGGGTGCAGTGTGAACGTGGGAGGTCACCGCTTGAGCCACCCTTGACCGGCGGTGGGTGCCATTGTGGCCATCGCGGACCAGCGGTAAATGGCTCCTCAGTTGTGTGGCGAGCGGCTGCGGATGTCAGAGGCGTCGCGGCCATGAGCATGAAGGTGTGGGCTGTGTGAATGTATCCGATGGGCGCCACATGATCCGTGGTACTAGGTGGTGTGTGTGAGTGTGTGTGTGTGTGTGTGTGTGTGTGTGTGTGTGTGTGTGTGCGTGTGTGTGTGTGTGTGTGTATGTGTCTGTGTCAATTTGTTCGTGTTAGTGTTCACACAAAATATTTTCAGTGAAGGTCATAGGAATTTACAGGATTTGAAAGTGCAGGATCGAGTAAAAGAATTAAAACAAAGCAGAGTGTGAAATGTGAAGCGTGAAGAGCAAAGACGAGGGTGCGATGCGGACGTGACAGTTCCTCACTAAGACAGAATAAATTGGATATCTATTTCTACGAGTTAATCACTTGTTTAAAATGTCGATTTTTCGCTTTTTTTTTCGGTGTAGAATGTCATGACATAATGAGCTACTGGGAGGCAGAGCTTCCCTCCAGGCTCATCTTGATCGAATGGAAGTGTTCCTTTATAGGTGCATCTATCTCCTTAGGTGTGTCCTCGCCATCCTATCAATCTGGGTTGGTATTCAAAGTCCTATAACTGTTACTTGAGTAAAAGTTCAAAGTTCACAAGTATCGTTTCCTTCTTGTCAGTGATATAATATTTAGGTTGCTTCAAAAGTTTTTTCGTGAGACAACGCAGTGATTGGGAAGAGAGAAAGAAGAATGAATGAAGAATGAGGAAGAACAAAAAGGACAAGAAAAAATATAATATACATATATATATATATATATATATATATATATATATATATATATATATATATATATATATATATATATCAAGAATGTTTTTCGAAGTCTTGCGAGTATTTTTGATAGTATCTTAATCTCTGAATGAACTCATAATTTCTGGCGTGAGCCTCTGGTAATCCGATGGATGAAGGAGCGTCACAGTGGCAGCTTGATCCCTGGTTTAGGTGAAGCCCGAGGGGCGGGTGGAGGCATCGTGTGGGACAGCCGGCGATTCGTTGGATGGAGGGGGATTACCCAAGGTGGCCGTGAGGTGATAGCGAGGGATGTGCCGCGAAGTGGTGCCGTGAAGAACAACAAGGTAGAGACAGAATGTTGGAATTGAAGTAAGATGAGGTGATCTGGTCTTGAGTAGAGTAGTCAGCCTCAAGTGTCACGCCAGGGACTCAGAGGGAAGCCGGGTGGATGGCGGGACTCAAATAACCTAGAACAAAGGCGAGAGGCTGACCGATTCCCATGCCGGACCGTGGGCAGGGGTCCAGCAGGGCGCTGTGATGAGTGGTGGGGAGTCGTAGTGGGAGGGGGAGGACTGTGTCGATAATGCGGTACCAAGCAGTAAATTTCCGAGCGGTGTGTGCCCCACAAATCACAGCGGCTGGTCCAAGGCCTTACAGAAATGGTAGTGAATTCCGGAATTTGTTGGGGAGCGTCTCTTGTCCACAATGACTCTGGTGGTTGTGACCAGACTTGTGACCGTCGAAAAGTAGCGCGCCGTTAAGAAGCACAAAAGTGTTTAGTTCTAGGGCGTTGTCACCTGCAATGTAACTGTCAAATTGTAGCCTGCATGCACTCGCCATCCTCCTTCCCCGGGATTAACACCACCGCCTTTGTTCAGTCTCCACCGCGGGGATGTCGATGGTGTAGAATGTTGAACATAATAATAGTAGTGCTTGAACGGTGAGTTTCTTGTTTGTTTTCATGCTCAGACTCTCCAAATATCAAACTGTGTGTGTGTCCAAAACACACAAACACACACACACACACACACACACACACACACACACACACACACACACACACACACACACACACACACACACACACACACACACACACACACACACACACACAAACACACAAACACAATGTTGCGTTGGCTTATGGATGTTACTCATACTGATACACGAACATCAGCTCAAGAGAAAAAGAAGAATTCACTTGTTGAAACATGTATGTCAATATGATTTGATGAAGCTGACATTTTTTAAGCTTGGTGGTGCTGGAACAAAATACGTGTGCTCTTTTCTGAAATAGGATTTCAACCTTGAATCGTCAAACTATAATCCATTATGTTGTCCAGGACTTTAAATCTAAATATTATTTGCTTCGGTATGGATTTAATAACCTTTTAATAGAATTTTAGCTGTATGATAGAAGTGCAGTGCGTGTATTGTATTGACTCACGCTAACTACACACTTGGAACTCAGGCCTGAGGAAGGAAAATGTTTAGTATTTGAACAGTTCGGCTAAGATGGTTTCATCTACTCTTCTCTCTCTCTCTCTCTCTCTCTCTCTCTCTCTCTCTCTCTCTCTCTCTCTCTCTCTCTCTCTCTCTCTCTCTCTCTCTCTCTCTCTCTCTCTCTCTCTTCTCACTCGGGTGGTATGTAACTCTGTCTGGTAGCGTATATCTCTAACCGTTTTTTTGTGTATGTCTCTGTCGGGTGGTGTGTGGTTCATTTCGTCTAGTGAGTGACTGTCGGGTGGTGTGT
>JAXIVD010006982.1:12500-17500 GCA_036785275.1 Cancer borealis | reverse complement strand
CAACTGGATGTCTTGCTGTTTATATTTGATCTTTTCTCTCACCATAACGCGCCATGCTTGCCATGTCTGACAGCCGCCTGCAACTTACATAATGCGAGTGTTGAAAGCAAGGAGTGTTGTGGGCGGCGTTGGGAGGGAAAGCCACAGAATTATGACTCATGGGACACTCATAGTGGCCTCGCCCACTGCCTGTGGTCATAGATATACATATATTCCACTTTGTGCTCATGTTGTTGTTGTTGTTATTATTGTTATTGTTGTTGTTATTGTTGTTATTGTTGTTGTTGTTGTTATTGTTATTGTTGTGTGTGGTAACTAACGTGTTGTTGTGTCGCAGGATGGTGAAGATGCAGGCGGTACAGTCGGCGCTGGCCATCCGGCGGCAGCGGTCAAGGCGGGAGGACCAGCGGCGGGCCAAGGAGCGACGGGCCAGCGGTGCATCGCTGTCCACGCCGCGGCCCTCCGTGGTCACGCTGGATGGCCGCGTCTACTTCAACGAGGAGCGGGAGAACAAACGGCTGTTGGGCCAGGTGACCATGTTCCACGTGGGCTCCGTGTTCATTGTGATCGGCCTCATGCTCACCATCACGTCCCTGGTGCCCGGCTACGTCCGGAGCACCACGCCCGAGCGGCGCAACGACCTACTGGGCACCGGTTGCTTCTGCGTGTTCGTGGGTGGCGTGCTTACCACCATCAGTCGCTTCGTCTCCAACAACGAGGAGAAGGAGCTCAATAAGTACATCAAAGGCCGTCTCTCGCGCTCCAAGTCTGGCCACCGGCTAGTGCGGGATGCGGAGAGCGGCCTGCCCACACCCACCCGCGAGCGGCGCAACAAGCCTAATCAAAACGGTGTGGCCGTCCACTCACCGGCCAAGACCGCTCACAGTGGCCCCAAGACACCCACCAAGAAGGCTGAAAATATGTCTCAATCCTCCACCTCGAGCGCGGAGCCCGAGCCCACCAGCAGCGCGTCGCCAACAGAGGACGAGCCCGGCATGACTCCATCGGCTTCTATGGAGCCTGTGCTCTCTCGCATCCTGGAGGAGGACGAAAACGATGGAGAGGCAACAACTGAGCCCATCGATTCCACGCCGGAGTCATCTCTGACTCCCACGTCTCCCCTGGAGACGCAAGGGCTGCTGGAACGCCACCACTCAACGCCTAGAAAGGGCTCCAAGTCCTCATCCAAAAGCTCCACCAAAAGTTCCCGACACTCTGGAGTCTAAGAGGAAGAGTTAACAACGGCGCAGATGTCTTCGTCTCGGCTGGTCTGCGTTTGAGTCCTGTGACCCAAAGGAGCCGTCGGTTTGAAGAGGAAGGCGTCATTATCCTCAAACAGTGCTGGCTAGGTAGCGCCTCCCAGATCATGGTCGCCGTCAGCGAATTTTCTATTGCGCATTCTCCCCTCGTTCTTCGTGAAACCCTCGCGCCAGAGTGATCACTCAATCCACACCAGCAGCGTGAACACTGAACAGCCGTGCATGTGTCCACACACCTGACGACGGGCCTCACCCTGACTACCGTGGCGCCCACCTGTCCACACCTGCACGACTGCTGCTGATTGATTGGTTGAGAGAGAGAGAGAGAGAGAGAGAGAGAGAGAGAGAGAGAGAGAGAGAGAGAGAGAGAGAGAGAGAGAGAGAGAGAGAGAGAGAGAGAGAGAGAGTGTATACATAACGACGAACACAAATCTGCAAGCCCCATACAGGCTTTTCCCCTTGCCCCACCCAGCTCGGGGTGAATGCCTGGCAGCCTGTGTTGCTCGCTGCCGCCACCACTACCACCACCACCACCACCACCTACCTACCTAAAAGAAGGTGGAAGAGTGCCGTGCGCCAAAATCCTCCAAAATACCTTGCTTCCTAACCCATCCAAAAAAGAACAAATATTCCAGCTTTTCAAACAAGAAACTTATGTAACAAGAAAAAAACTTTACACATCACATTGCGGCTTCAAAGTAATTTAATTCACCTTGATACACAGTTTGTGATTAAAATTCTTGTCGCATCTCATGAAATTGTAAGTCACGTTATAAACAAACGAAGGAGACCACGGCAACAATCCCATGAAGGTGGCGGCAGTGAGGCAGCGTGGCAGCGGGAGCGTCTTAGCGTCATCAAAGACTTGTATTCGCGGCAGCCAAGGCTTACTGAATCACGCCGAGTAATCGTGAAGGTGTGGGACGGGCTCAGCGCCGCGTCAGTCTGTCAGGGAGCGGGTCATCAAAGGTCATAGGTGTGATTGCCCTGCCACATCCCCCTTCCTCCTCCTCCTCCTCCTCTTCCTCCTCCTCCTCCTCCTCCTCCTCCTCCTCCTCCTCCTCCTCCTCCTCCTCTTCCTCTTCCTCCTCCTCTGCCCTCTCCTTCCCCGGGGTTGCCGATGGCCAGCCACCTAAAGGAGAATAACAAATAATGGATCGCGAATCAGAAACGGCATAACATTGAATTCTTGTGTTTTTGTCCGGCAAAGAGTATGTCAGCAGGACACTTCATGGAGGATTATACACTACCCTCATCTTACCCTTCCTCTTAACCTGCTCTCTTGTCTACTTGTCTGCCTGTCTGTCTGCCTGTCTGTCTGTCTTTCCGTCTGTTTTTTCTGTTTGTCTGCCTGTCTTTCCGCTATCCTCTCTTTCCTCTTTTCATCTTCTTTCTTTCCTTTCCCTTGCAGTCGTTTCGTCTCTCTAAAGGTGTAATGGTTCCCCTTTATTGCCTCTTTATTTTTGTTATATTTCATTCGCGTCTGTTTCTTCTTCGTTGCAATGTTTTCTTTTTATTTTAGATCTTTTTTTCCCTTACTTCTTCTTCTTCTTCTTCTTCTTCTTCTTCTTCTTCTTCTTCTTCTTGTTCTTGTTCTTGTTCTTCTTGTTCTTCTTGTTCTTCTTATTCTTCTTTTTCTTCTTCTTCTTCTTCTTCTTCTTCTTCTTCTCCTCCTCCTCCTCCTCCTCCTCCTCCTCCTCCTCCTCCTCCTCCTCCTCCTCCTCCTCCTCCTCCTCCTCCTCCTCTTCCTCCTCCTGCTCCGAAATCACTCATAATCAAAACAAGGTCATGACGTCACTAGTGCCCCTGCCCCCCCCTCACACCCTCCTCATAGTCTCTTTGTCTACGTTTATTTTTTTATAAGATTGTTTTCCACCACCCTCCTTCCTCTCATTGTGCCACAGCCTCGACGCCCCTGACCTTGGGTGCAGTAAGTAGGCCTACCTTCTCCTTCCCCTGAGTGTCCACGCTTCTGAACGCCCCTCCCTCGTGCTCTAAGAAACAGAACACCTCCCCTCTTCACACCTACAATGGTCTAGGGGGTCGAGGCTCCCCTTACAAAGTTCTTCTGACCTTGACAACTGCTACCTGAACGGAATTTCCTTTATGACGCTCTACAAGCTTTAAATTATTTAATACAAAGTTAAGTCTCTGCCAGCTCAAAGCAGAATTATTTTTATATCAAAGTTTATTGCTGTACACGTAATGTATTCTACATTTAGCTGCTATCATATTAGTTTATATATTTTACTAAGAGCGCGAGCTAGACGAGAAACTAGTCTAGTCTAGGTCACTGTTTATATCTACTGCAGACAGTTTTTGTAAGCGATCTTTCTTCTCGACCAATCCGGAATTCAGTGCCAATGTTATGACCTTAGCCAGCGGCGGCGTTGCCCCGCGGGGCGCGGAAGTCACTGGCTGCGTTTTCATGTTTCGTGGTTTTGTGTCTTTATGATAGTTTATAACTCGTACACGTGTAACGGACATAGGCCTTCGCAGAGTATTTTTATATGGAAGTAGTTCATTGTTTATCATTTGATGGGAATTCGTCATAAAGTGATGAATGATGGAAATGTAATCAATAGTGTGAATTATGATACGACGAAGGCGACAAAGCACCAAGACAAAGAATAGATCGAATAGTGATTTTTTATAACGCGAAGAAAATAACACAAAGTTTAGAGACTAGTTGAGCATGTGACTAGAATAACACTGACCATAATACCTTAGGGTGAGCCTCGCCGCGGCCAGGGTGACCCGCGCCTCACGAGCGTCATAATAACTCTAACGGCAAGGAAGCGACGCAGAAAAAACATATTTGATAAGTATTAGTTTTGTCAGTTTGTACAGGAAGTTTGATCACTACAAGACTGACACAACCTTTGAGCGTCACTTATTATATGCTGAGAAAAGAAAATTATAGCCACTCTAGCGAATCTTGCCTCAGCTGTTACTCGGCGGACTTTTAAAACACTTCATGCTTCTCTCATGCTTCAAATCGGCCTTGCTGCTGGCCTGAAGGTAGTGTGATAAAGGTCGTAGGCAAAAACAAAACAAAATATCTTACATTACATTTAATCTGTTTAGTTTTGGGTTGATGGGGGAACACCGTCATTGGGTTCCACAAGCACGGTGAACATTCCCTCAGAGGCGCTGCAGCAACACTGGCGCCGCCACCGGAAGCCTGTAGCACGCCAGCGCACCTTTATTTTTCTGTAGACATCCTTGGGCGTTCCATTTTCTCCCCTCTCTGACAGGTATACAACCCCCCCTCCCCCAAGTCATCCCATGTACACCCGTCAGTGTCCAATATGAGCAGTGTTACGCCCTGTTCTGTCCCCTTCTAACCATCCTCCCCAAGCAGCTCGCGGTGACCTGGTCTGCTGTGTATAACTTGTACATAGATATACATACATACGTCAATCCCTGGCCGGAGGGAGGCAGAGGGTTAGGCTGACCGGCTGCAAGGAAAGGGAAGGGAAGTATAGGAAACCACGTGACTGCTCTTCCTTGCTCTTTGGTCTGTGTGCTGCTTAATGTTTTCTTGTGTGAGTGTTTCTTGCCAGAGTGAGTCAGCCGAGCCCCTGCCTGTCCCTGTGCCGGGCCTTCAAGTACATTAATTCCGCATTGCCTTCTGGTTCCCGTTAGTCCACGTTTCTTGTCTCTCTCAAATCCAGACCTCCTCTCACCGTGGAATATACATATATAGATATACATATTATAAATAAAGAAATAATTACT
>JAXIVD010006982.1:0-2500 GCA_036785275.1 Cancer borealis | reverse complement strand
AAGATAGACGATGTAGGAAGGGGCCAGAGTACCCTTAGGAAATACAAAGATCAGAATACCGTCTTTGATCTGTAGAGGGAGAGCTAAGTAGCGAAGATGGATTGTTTAGCCCGTGTTGGTAGTTTTCATATGATGTAAAGAGGCCTATATGAGCTGCAAGAAGGAGGTGGTGTTTCAGGTTAAAGATGAAAGCGATGTGACTCGATGGACTCAGTGACGGGGAGAATGGAGTGGTGATGACTTGGATAACTGTAAAGGGTCATGAGGGACATTGCGCGACGCTGTGTTCCCTCTTTTCTGTCTTATAATGATGAAGTGTTTTTTGGCTCACTTTCCTTGTTCATTAAATTCACAGATTGCCAATTGTTTCTGTAGTGCGGAAAACTGATAACAAATTGAACATGTAAAACAAAACACGGTACAGAGGAGTTAATCTTTGTATCCCTCGTTGCCATTTTAAACCACGTGGAATTCGTAGTATCTTTATGTGACAAACCACGAGTACATGTTTCGTCCTCAAGAGTAAATAGAACGAAAGAAATCCCTTCACCACCGTGGTCCAATTGTAGCTTTCCGCCGCCCGAGGGAAGACAAGTTACTGGAATGGCCGGCCCGAGGGAACACAAGTTTCCATAATGACCACGACACAATACTGATGGTACACATGCGACGCCACGACACAACATCGTAAACATGTTGCAATCTTTGCTCACATTGTTAACATCTCACCATAATCTATTTGCTTTTAAATAAAGTTATAAAAAATAATATTAGAATGTTTTATACTTTATATTGAACACTTGTATACAATTATTGCACATACATATGTGTATTAATACATGCAAAAAAATATTTTTACCAATATTTTGTAAAATTTATATTCATTTCACAGCTGTGAACATCTAGACTTTAAAATTTTTTTATTGAATCTAGTAATTACGTAATATACAATATTTTATGTTACTTCAGCAATCTCGTTTGTCCTCCATAAACCCCGGCAGCATGGTTACCATTACACGGCTGATATTAATGCCTGATTACTTCATCGCAGGAGTTAAGTGACTTTTGATCTCAGCTGATGATTACTTTTTGAAATCACAGTCTCTACGTAGTTTTGGAATGACAGTTGACAGGAGACATAAGACAGTAATCATAATGACTTTGATGCACCGTCAATACTTTCTTACTCAATACTGTTATGAAGGTCACCATGATATTTGAATTAACATTTATTTATTATCCTTATTTTTATTCTACTTCATGCGTCTATTAAATACCTTTTTAAATGAATAGCTGTGAGTGAAAAAAGTGATTGCACACACTTGTACGCTCTGACTTTTTGCTATTTTCATTCTAATTACTCAGTTAATATATATATAAATCATCAATATGAAGGTGTTTTAAAGAAAACTTATGAATGTATTTATATCCGAATAACTCCATATTTCTTTCGTTCTAGTTAGATTGAATTTTTTATTTATTTTATCTTTTACTTTTAGTTGCTGCGCCATTGGTGAATCACTTTCTTTGTAAGGTAATCGTAAGGCTGTTTTTTTGTGTCGTCTGTTGTTGGACGGATTAAAGTTATGTTGTGTAAATTACCTTTTTAATCTCGTAGTTGGCGTTGTCATCATCGTCTTTGTCGTCGTTTTTGAGTGAGTCATGACACACACACACACACACACACACACACACACACACACACACACACACACACACACACACAACACACAACACACACACACACACACACACACACACACACACACACAACACACACACACACACACACACACACTCACAAGCACACACACACACACACACACACACACACACATCACACACACACACACACACACACACACACCACACACACACACACACACACACACACACACACACACATACATAGTTTTGCCGTGACTTACCCATCAATCTTCGTTCAGTTTGTTTACACTCATACCACCTTATTAAAGCAACTTCAGGCTTCCAATCATGTTTTTTTTCTTCTTATTGTTTTGTTTCGTCTCGTTTCATTATGTGAGTTATATTTCACGTCATCCTAATCATTTCATTGTTTTTATTTAGTATTTTTGCGTATAAAAAAGCCTTAACCTGTAAAACAAAGAACAAGAAGGATAGAAAGAAAGAAAGATAAACAGCTACCTACATAACGCTCCATATATACATGAATACAAAAGAAAAAAAACAAAGAGGGTTCAATAAAAGTCTCTGAAGAACCCCCTTAACGCGACGCCCATTACCCTGCCCATTATCCTCGACCACCACGTGTTTACATAAGAACATAATAACATAGAAAATAAGGAGGCTGAAAATGGCCAGTTGACCCTACAACAAGGCAGCTCCTGTGCACCTAACATTGGAGCCTCGTATCGTAGCCTTCACCACTCCCCCTGACAACTACACAACACATTATCATCCGTTTAATATCATAATGTTGCTTTTTAAATTTGCTGGACTGATTTGTGGAAAGAAAAAG
>JAXIVD010006981.1:17500-21848 GCA_036785275.1 Cancer borealis | reverse complement strand
TTTTCCTCTGATTCACTCCTTAGCAAAATAATACTGTTTTCAAGTTATCTAAAGACCTAGGAGGAGGAGGAGGAGGAGGAGGAGGAGGAGGAGGAGGAGGAGGAGGAGGAGGAGGAGGAGGAGGAGGAGGTCAGCGGCAGTAACTCCATCACACGCTAAAGAAATCGATAAGCTTTGAAAATCGCTACCCAATTCAGAACACCATCGAACGTTAGTTGAAGAAAGTCCTGCAGGATCGAAGGACCTTGAGTTTGTAGAGATGAGTAGCCACCATCTCCTCCTCCTCCTCCTTCTCCTCCTCTGACAACCTTTACTCTCTGTCTTATATCCATGTGATCTTTTCTTCATTGTCTGTTAAGTTTCATGTTGACAATCTCGGGTTTTTTCGTTACCTCTATATATCTGAGTTCACCTTATTTTTGACCTGTGTATTGAGTCGCTTTTTGTTATTATGATTTATTTTTTATGAAGGTTAAGGTATTTATTTTTTTCATTATTCTATTTTTATTCAAGGAATCTCTATTTCATTATTTATTTTTTTATTATAATTTGTGATAAGCTCGTAGTTTGTTTTGATCGAAGTTACAACGTTGAGTAGCAATAATTACAACATGCGTATATACATAAATCAACACGAATTCACGATGAAAATAATAATAAAAACCAAACAGAATAGATACAAAATGTTATAAGAAAAATAAATAACAAGAGAAATTAATAAAAAAATGCTATCACAAAATGTATCTAAATAACACATTATTTGTACATACGTAACGTTATAACAATGACAACAATTGATTTAATGCAACAAATGGAAAAAAAATTACACACATACATTGAGCCACACACGAGTATTAAATAAATATAATAAACACGAAGAAAACCAGGTAAGGTAAGGTAAGGTAAGGTAAGGTAAGGTAATCTTCAAAAATAAAGAAAAAATATATATAATTAACACCATGGAATTTACCGAATCGCTCAAAATAATAAAAAAATTCAACATCAACATCAAAATCACATTTTATAACGGAATCGCTAAAAACAATAACAAAAATAATCAACACCATTGAATAGACCGAATCGCTCAAAATAATAATAATTAAAAAAAATCAATATTACAACACCATTCTATCGTCTCATAACGGCGTTGATGTGTTCTCCCAGTAGGAAAGCTGCGGCAATGCAGTGACCAAGGAGGAGGAGGATAAAAGCTCCTTGTAGATGTTGCAGACCAAGTACAACCTCGCCCCTCTCACCTCCCTTTGTATACGAGACTTGGGTAGATAAAGGCTTCTCGCTCTCCCTCTGTCGATAAAAATGTGATGCTTTCTTTGCCTGTAGCTGAGTGGCGTTCGTGCATGTGCTAGTACGAATGTTAATGTAAATCGTATCTATTTGATATTCGTGCATTGAAGTTCGTGTGTCTACGTGCATTCCCTTACGTTCTTAAAATGGATTAATGTCTATTGATACGCTAAAAAAGTATGCAAACCTAAAATTGTATAATCATTTAAATCTTTTTATATAAACGTGATATCATATATAATATTTTCTTCCATCTTAAGCTCATGTGTGTCTACGTGCATTCCCTAACGCTTATAAAGTGTGCAAACCTAAAATTCTGTGATAATTCTAAGTTTTTTTTTGTATAATTTTCATCTTCCTCCTTATCACGTGTTAAAGTACAGGTAATTGGGTACTTACTCGAGTTTCGTCCTCAGGTGAATATAGGTTCGTATCCACCTTGGAGTAGATAGAGTTTAATTCCTTTATCCAGCGTGTGATCAGACCAGACTCTATCATCCACTGCATTCTTTCACTTATTGGGGGAAGGAAAGGCGCTCCGGACCTAAGGGGAAAACATAGTATTAATGAATTAATTTATTATTTAATTTTTCTACATCACAAACCATTGTATTATACATATATATATATATATATATATTTTTTTTTTTTTGTCCTATATGAAGATTATCATTACTGCATCAACTTACCTAAAGCCCCAAGCGTTTCCTGCAAGGTTACCAAAGCTAGAGGAACTGATATGGAAAGGCGAGGAAACATGGCCTGTCTCCCTCATGATTCTTTCGATATTGAGTCTGAATTTAGTCTCGTGTGTCATGAAGGAAAACTGTCCCGCCAATACCCTCTTCACACCCTCATTAAATTCATAGACCTGATAGGGAAAAACACACTTACATCAACACCAGTTAATTAAAGATGAATATTATCTACACTATCATCATTATCATCATTACAGTGCTAATAGCTATCAAAATAATCATCTAAGAACACGTATATAGTTAAAAGAACGATAAAAATGACTCTATTCAAACATTTATCTATCGATACAGATGGAGGGAAGGAAGAATATTATTAACCAAGATTCCTAGTTTTCTCTCACCTTTAAAAATATATTGAGAGAGATGCAACACACTTACAACTTAAAGAGAACACACAACTATTACTAACAAGACAAACACACTTCACAGGAGACCAAACACAGACCCCCAAAAATCAACACGCACACACACACATACATACAATCTTCCCTCACCTCACTCCTTTTATAAACCTCCAAGGTGACTGGATCTGTGGTCTTAATGAAGAAGAGGAAAGTGCTGCCATCTACTGGATATAAACCCCATGACCAGCCGGGCCTCGCTAGCAGGTGTTCCATGTTATTAATAGGAGACGGGAAGGTTAACACGCTAAGATGCCCAACGAGAGAGGAACGGTAGGCAGTTGTGATCACCATAGCAGTTAAGAGCCACCACCCGACTAGGACCTGCAACACACACACACACACAAACACACACACAAACACACACACACACACACACATGATATATTAATTATTATCATTATTATTTTTTTTATGCACATTAAAAGGGTACTGGCTGGCTAAGGTAAGGGACAACGAAAATACATCAATAAAAAAATAATCATAAGAAAATCCCGCTTGTCGCCAGCCAGACCCTACAAAGAGGGCATTATAGGAGACATACAAGGCATAATACATTACTATTATCATCATTATCACACGTTATTACACCCTTTTCTCACCCTGGCAGAGGCGTGGTGTGGGTGGCGTGTGGGCGGGTTTTCAAGTAACACGCCCCAGCTGAAGCAGAGTGCTGTAGACACCTCAAGACCTCCCTCCCTGTACACCCAAGACCACACCCTCTGCAGCACCCACAAGGACACGGCAGAGCTCACAGTAACCACAGATATACCCAACCAAACACCCCCTGAGAGAGAGAAAAAAAAAGAGAGGAAAAAGAGAGAGAGGTTAATCGGCCTGCCTCGCCTTGCATTCATTATTTATGGTGTTGAAAATTTCGTGGACTAGATACTTTGTTTTCAAGGTGTTGTGTGTGTGTGTGTGTGTGTGTGTGTGTGTGTGTGTGTGTGTGTGTGTGTGTGTGTGTGTGTGTGTGTGTGTGTGTGTGTGTGTGTATGTGCGTGTGTGTGTGTGTGTGTGTGTGTGTGTGTGTGTGTGTGTGTGTGTGTGTGTGTGTGTGTGTGTGTGTGTGTGTGTGTGCGTGTGCGCGTTTTAAGCTTGATTTTGAGTTCCCTTTGATAAATAATAATAATAAAAATGAGCTATATATATTTCTATTGTTATTATTTTTTTCTTACATCAAAATTATACTGGCTAAGGCACAGCAAAAATACGCAAAAAAAAAAAAAAAAAAATCCCGCTTGATACCTACCACCTATATTACCAATGGGCGTGTCTCTCTTACCTGTAAATGGGCGTGTGAGAGCCAGCTGTTGAGAGAGAGCTTCAGGCTTCAGGGAGACGATAATAAGCCCATCGTAGGTGTACACAACAGTAAAGGATATAATTTTCAATCTCTCAGACGTCGGTGTGAGGTTTAAGGAGAAATCAGCTTCATGTCGCTGTAGCTCTCCCACAATGCCGTTCCAGCTTTCATTTATCACTGTTCCTCCCCAAGACCCATCCTTAGGCTCCACAGTTTCATACCTGAGTGCAGAGTAGACAGACAGTGTAATGTATTGATATAAACCCTATCTAAACAACCTACATCAATCTCCAGTCACTTATCAGCATCCTCGTTCAACATAAAGTGAGTTAAGGACTTGAGATCTACTAAGAATAATCATTATGCGCTTACCACCACATTACGTAAACCACTAACATACTTAACACACTAATATGAACTATATATAAACAACCAAGATCAATTTTCAGTCATTTATCACTCGCCTCGTTCAACTCAAGTTCTAAGTTCAAAATCCAACACACTAATTCATCGGTGAATCCCAAGGTGAAGGAAGGAAGGAAGGATCAAAACTACCCAACACTTACGTGAAATTTAGG
>JAXIVD010006981.1:7500-10000 GCA_036785275.1 Cancer borealis | reverse complement strand
CACAGACACACACACACAGACACACACACACACACACACACACACACACACACACACACACACACACACACACACACACACACACACACACACACACACACACACCAAAAAAACCTTCATTCATCTCACATCTATTTAGTTAGTTTATTGACAACAAAAAAATGACAGTAATATTAAGACTGCAAATAGATTAGATTATTTTTGGTCCAAATAATAATCTTTACATTGAGATTACATTAGAAAACTAAGAGCGTACAATTTAAGCAATACATACCTTTTTAAAACATTATAAATATAATTGCATTGTTCTTTTGCATCGAGAGGAAGGGAAAATGGTTGCAGGAAGCTGTGGACCAGAGAAGACGACACAACACTGTACACGACTCAGTAATTGGCGTTATAGAGAAGAATTAAATGGAGCGTTGCGTGTTGTTCATCTGTTTCTTAAGAGGGATGAGAGAAGGATAGAACACACACACACACACACACACACACACACACACACACACACACACACACACACACACACACACACACACACACACACCATGGTTTAAAAGGCAATACCCATTTCAAGGTCACACGTCACAGGCATTTAAATTTCATTCAATCTCTCCCACCACCACCACCACCACCACTACCATTACCTACCACTACCACCACCACCACCATCATCATCATCATCATTAGTAATTATTGATCATTGCACATACAATCCAATTCCATCACTGTCACACACACTCTCTAGATGAATTTCTTTAACCCAAAACAAACTCCCTACTAAACAAACATAAAAGAATCTAAACATTTATACATACAATCCAATTCCATCCAATTTTCACACTGTCAACGCACATTTTTTTTTAACCTGAACCCTTAGCCCTAACCTCCCTTCCATCCTTACCGCCCCTAACCTCCTCCTCTCCCTTCCCCTTAGCTTCCTGACGCCTCCTGACGCTCCTGACACCCTGACAGAATGAGTAGCCGCCGTCAGCTGTCATGGAGGGCGCGACAAGGTGGGGAACGGCTTCGTCAGGAGAGTCGAAAAGCAGCTGTGTCGTGCTGGCAAGATTTCCTTACCACCCGCCTAGCGCCTCTCAAAATAACTTTCTTCATAATCATGGGAGGTAAGAAAGACGATAGATAAATAGATAGATAGGTATATAGATAGATAGAAAAAAAACTCCGCTGATACACGTTGTTTTCAGTGCAGTGAGAGTATGTATGTATGTATGTGAGTGTGTATATGTGTATGTGTGAGCCCAATCCCCCTACTCCCCTTTCCTCCCCTAAGAAGACATTACACACACGAGTATATGCGTTCCAACAAGTCCTGTTTTTCCCTCTTTCCCTCACCTAAGTTTCCCTCCCATTCGTAAGCGGTTCGTAAATGGTCCAAGCCAAGTTTGGGGAGCACAAGCAGTCCAAGTTTGCTCCTCTGGCCAATCTCGTGTTGAAAATTCTCACTTCGTCCGTCTCCCCAAGAATTCTCCAGGTGTGCGCGTGCTGGAGATATTGTGAAAGTGTAAAGACATACCAAATTAAAGGCTTGGAAAATACGTCTTTGAAAAAAAATGTTGTGAGATGGAGTTTTAAATGCGGTGAAATATGTAACATTATTAAGAAGGTAGATTATGATTTTAAAAAATGTGAAAATGAGAGAAAAACTGAAAAAAATACATGAATTTAAAAGAAACATACACCACAATACTATAAAAAAACAGAGAAAAAAGAAAAGTTTCACACACACACACACACAAAAAAAAAAAAGAAGAAAAAAGTAATTTCTATTTATTTTTTCTCTCTCCGTCTCTCCTTATCTATCTATCTACCTATCTTACACGACAGAAGATTCATACCTAGCATTACATTAATTAACTACACCTTACCATGAAGAACAATCATTAGACAAAGCTTCCAAGTAACATATATCATTTCTTTCCTCAATTAAAACTTAAATTACACGTATTTCCGTCTCTCTTGACCTAATTACCCTTCATTCTATATCCAGACTTTACTTTCTTTTTGTTTTGTTTCTTATCATCACTATAATAACTTTTCTCTTCTCCAGCTACTCAATGCGTGGCGCCGTTTTTACCGCTGCTGCTGAGAGCCTTGGGACTCACTCTACAGGAAACCGGTCTTGTCTTCACTATCAGTGCTCTTATTCCTATACTAGCGCCGCTCCTAGCTGGGGTAATGGCGGACAAGATTGGGAACTTCCGGGTTAGTTATGAGACGAAAGAGTTGACGTGACAGCAAGAGGGTCGTGTGTTTGTGTGTGTGTGTGTGTGTGTGTGTGTGTGTGTGTGTGTGTGTGTGTGTGTGTGTGTGTGTGTGTGTGTGTGTGTGTGTGTGTGTGTGTGTGTGTGTGTGTGTGTGTGTGTGTGTGAAAGAGAAAGAAAATTTTCTCTTTTGGTAGTAATTCTCCTCTTCTTTCCCCGTGTTTTCCAGTGTATCTTGGTGTTCACAGTGGCTCTGAGCGGCTTGGTATCGCTCA
>JAXIVD010006981.1:0-2500 GCA_036785275.1 Cancer borealis | reverse complement strand
CACTCAATTATTTGCTCTTCATGTAGTGCAACGAACTTCAGGATTCAATATTAACTATCTGTCTAAACAATACCATAATTACACCTTAAAATAACTACCAATATATTAACTAATTCTTCTATTACAGGTAGGAGTCTGGGTAGCTTCCTCGGCGGATTTTTAATGGAAAACCTAAAAGCTCCACTCGCTTTCCAAATCTTCAGTGGCATTGCTATACTAACTGGCATTCTGTTACTATCTAATTGGAAAACTATTTATCGTTCCTAGACAAAATAAAAGACTATTACAGAAGATAGAGGTGATGAAAATGCCAGTAGAGACGATATCCAGGAGGGAACATAGAAGGAGTAGTAGGACGCCTGAGTTGACAAGTGTGAGTGATGGATCTACACTGCAACGTTATAAAAAGAAGAAGTCTGCCCCGCAAGTTAAGGATATCCAGGAGAAGCTAGAGAAAACGAAGCCCTTGGATGAGACTCAGATGACTGACTTACCCGATGAATCGATGCTTTCTTTAAATGAAACCGTATTAGAGGAAGAACCGAGTGTACCGAATGAACCGAATAACGAACCGAATGAACCGAATAACGAACCGAATGAACCGAATAATGAACCGAATGAACCGAATAACGAACCGAATGAACCGAATAACGAACCGAATGAACCGAATAACGAACCGAATGAACCGAATAACGAACCGAATGAATCGAATGAAAATAATGAACCCGACAAACGAAAGAAAAGGATGAAAAGGATGAAAAGAATGAAAAGACCAAAGAATCTCCTTGTTAGACAATTATGTTTATATTTTACAAACTAATAATATACTTTTACGCTTAAAATAGTTGCTACACCTCTATAAATACATGCTATACTTATGCTATTTGATAATGATTGTATATTAGTTACATACCTTCATTTTAGTTACATACGTTCATTTTTCTCTCCCTCTCAGCTGCTTGCTCTGTATAGGGGCCTTATCCGCCCTTGTATGGAGTATGGCTCTCATGTCTGGGGGGATCAACTCACACAGCATCATTAAACAGGGTGGAGACTAAAGCTTTTCGCCTAATCAACTCTCCTCCTCTAACTGACTGTCTGAATTCCGACGCAATGTTGCATCTTTATCTATCTATCTACCGCATAACAGCAAGAAACAATGTATTATAGTAAAAAAATAAAACAAGTTGTATTATTATGTATATGAGTAAAAAAAAAGACAATAAAAACCCGCCGCTGAAACTATAAGAAATTTATGTAATATGAATTATAATTGACTTAATTTTAATATAATATAATATTCATCTATAACTATAACCTTTTGAAACCCTATCCTTTATATTTGTATTGAAACCAAACTTAAGAACCATAGAGGAGAAGGAAGAAGAGGAGAAAGAAGAAGAAAAGGAGGAGGAGGAGGAGGAGGAGGAGGAGGAGGAGGAGGAGAGGAGGAGGAGGTAGAGGAGTCTATAATAAGGTTATTAAAATTCTGCATGAAGCTTTGATGTTGTGGTGTGGTGATGGTCGGTGGAAACTGTGTCAGTGGTGTGTGTGTGTCAGCACCACACACACACACACACACACACACACACACACACACACACACACACACACACACGTCACACATTTTTTCTTCTGTTTAGATAGAATGCGTGACTCCACCTTCAGTAAAGTGGAAATCTTCACCCTAATCTTTGTTTTTTCTTGGTTTTATTTCTCTCCGTAATATATATCGCAGTTATATTCTTCCTTCCTTTCTTCCTTCCTTTCTTCCTTCCTTCCTTCCTTCCTTCCTTCCTTCCTTCCTTCTCCTCCTCTCTCAGTCACTATTTACAATCTACCTTCCCAGTTAACGGTCAAATATATTCTCTCTTTCCTAATTTCCAAGTCAAAACATTTCTATTTATCCTAATTAATCGTAGGAGATGATTCCAGTATCTAAAAATCTCCCTTCCAGTAAGTCTGTTCTTCTAGTTATACACACACAGACACACAGACACACAGACACACACACACACACACACACCCCTCCTTTCCTCCCTCCTCCCCTCCATTCTGTGCACTAGTTTGTCAGTTTTCGAGGCTATATATCGCTGCTTTCTCCTCGTACAGCCAGTCAGTCACCTAGTTTCCCCCAGTCTACTCCCCCAGTCCGCCCAGTTACATAAATCGCCTGTGGTCAGACCTCTTGTAGTGGGAAAAATATCTACCTACCGCGTCAGGGAAGTAGATAATTGTGTGGTTGTGTATGGTGTGTGGCGGTAGATTTTTTGTTTTTCCCTCTTGTATTTTTTGTTTGATGTTTAAAGGAAAGTTAGATATGTAATGATTTTTTTATGATTAAGAATGTGGTCTGGGAAAAAAAAAAATCGAGGGAAAAAATTAATTACTTCCAGCTTTGTAAAAATAATATAGTATGTTAGTTACGGCATGACATTAATTCTCTCGTAATGATAATCTTCTTTAAGTCAATAATCACTTTCTACAATGCGGAAATGAG
>JAXIVD010006980.1:2500-20000 GCA_036785275.1 Cancer borealis | reverse complement strand
TGAGATTTGTCAAAAGATCATACATCTCATATAAACAAAAATCGTGTACCTAGTAATTGCGATATTTTTTGCTTTATATCCAATGATGTTCCTGAAATTTTATTAGTCGATTTGAGAATACATAAATGTCGAAAATATTTTTTTTCTAACATAACAAGTTCTTTGTGTAAAATTAAGCTGCCCTGTTGCAGGTGCAAAATGAGGTTTATTGACGAGTAGTTGAACAAAAAAAACAAAGAGAAATAACACTATCTCTATCTCTCTATCTCTAATTACCACACAAAAAAACTGTCTATATCTCTGAAGTATCACAAGAAAACATATAATGAATGTCCAGAGAACTAGATATATTTTCCTAACTATCTCTATAATTACCACAAATCACTAACTATTTCTAATTACCACAAATCACTAACTATTTCTAATTACCACAAATCACTAACTATTTCTAATTACCACAAATCACTAACTATATCTAATTATTACAAAAACTATCATTCTTTATTTTTCATTACCACAAATAAACAATTTTTCTTTATTTCTTATTATCATAGAAAATATCGATCTATTTATCTGATTACAAAAAAACAACAACTAAATCTACTCCTAATTATCTCTAACTAGCTACCTTAAACTATTATCACCACACTTACTGCAAGTCTGAGAGCCATCTGCTGTATGGTGTGGTAGTGGTGGTGGTGGTGGGGGTGGAGGGAATTGCTCTGTGATGAATGTGGTGTAGTTAGGAGACTGGGTAAGCTTGCATAAGGAAGGACCTTGTCACGGAAACTTGTAAACAGGTCTTGGCGAACTTCTCGTGCCTGTAGTAGTAGTAATAGTAGTAGTAGTTGTAGTAATTTAAGTAGTAGTAGCCGTAGTAATAGTAGTAGTAGTAGTAGTAGTAGTAGTAGTAGTAGTAGTAGTAGTAGTAGTATTAGAGGTGAGGTGAGATAGGGTAAGGTTATTATTATTATTATTATTATTATTATTATAATTATTATTGATATTATTATTACTATTATTATCATTATTATTATTACTAGTAATAGTCATATTAGTATTAGCATTAGTGTTAGTAATAGTACTAGTATTAGTAATAGTAGTAGTAACAGTAATAACCTCACCCAAAATACCTGTAGTAGTGGTGACAGTAGTAGCAGCAGTAGAGGTAGGGTCGTTGTAATAATCCCCTTCCACACCTTTACAACAATCTTTACCTTGTCACCATCCCGAGGACTGGCTACCTGAACTCCCCACACTTCCACACCTGTCTGTAACACCTGTCCATGCCACGTCTGTCTCGCCTCACCTGCGCATCCGAAGCCAATCAGACAGTTCACCTGAAATAAGTGTTATTACAATTGTAGTGATGTTATATGGTAGTAACATAACCTCACGTCCTCACTGATGATTACTCTTGCTGTGCAACGCGGAAACTCAACACCTCCAAATCTCATGAAAATTGTTACAATAATGTTTTAGGTCATGCTGAACACGATTCTGGACTTATTTTCATCATTACTATAATATCAAATATTTAAAAAAATATAGAGAGAAAAATAAGAGATACAGGAAATACTTTAATTATTCCCGTTACCATCACCTCATAATCATTATTATTATTATTATTATTATTATTATTATTATTATAGTATTTATTTAATTGTGGTAGTAATTAATGACTACAATGAAACAACGCTTTTGGCAAAGATGGGATTATGACCAATTGTAGTAGTAGTAGTAGTAGTAGTAGTAGTAGTAGTAGTAGTAGTAGTAGTAGTAGTAGTAGTAGTAGTAGTTATAATAGTATTTACCCTATCGTAGAATACATCTAAGCCCTCTGGTGGTAGTTTTTGGTAACGAAACACGTATATTAGACCATCAGAGAAGTCTTGTAGTTGGTGCAAGATGGCGTTGGTGTCCCCTGTGCTGGTTTGGTGGTATTGGTGGTGGTGTCTTGTTGAACCAGTGTGGTAGAGGAGCAGAGAAAAGGAGCGGTGGAGCAGTCTCTTCGTGGTAGTGCTGGTGGTGATAATAATAATGTGGTAGCAGTAGTAGTAGTAGTAGTAGTAGTAGTAGTTGTAGTTGTAGTTGTAGTTGTAGTTGTAGTTGTAGTTGTAGTTGTAGTAGTAGTTGTTGTTGTAGTTGTAGTAGTAGTAGTAGTAGTAGCAGCATTAGTAGTAGTAGCAGTAGTATTGCACTTAGTATGGCAATAAATACTAATATTACAATACTATCACAATACAACTACTATTACTACTACTACTACTACTACTAGTAGTAGTACTACTACTACTACTACTATTGCTGCTGCTGCTGCTGCTGCTATTTTTACTTACCTCGTTCGATAGAACCGTTTCACTTTCTTTCGCTTTGGGAGAGTAAGAGAACAAGAAAGAGGAGGAGGAGTAGGAGGAAGAGGAGGAGGAGGAGTGGAAGGAGGAATAAAGGGAGGAAGAGGAAGATGTGAAGAAGTAAAGGAAGAGACAGGCGTAGGAGGAGGAGGAGAAGTGAAAAATATCTTCTCTTCCTCCTCCTTTTCCTCCTCCTCCTCCTCCTCCTTCTCTTCTTCCTCTTCTTCATCAGAGCTGAGACGACAATCCCTTAGTCTTAAAAGAGGAAATGAAGAGGAAGAGGAAGAGGAGAGTAGAGGCCTCTTCTCCTCCTCTTCCTCCTCTTCCTCCTCTTCTTCTATGCTAAGATGTTGTATTTGCTCCATAGCAGCAGTAGTAATCGTAGTAGTAGAAGTAGACGTAGTGATGGTGATGGTGGTTGTGTAAGTACTGGTGGTATTGGTGTTGTAAGATAATTATTGATAAGAAAAGATAACACCATCTTGAGAGAGAGAGAGAGAGAGAGAGAGAGAGAGAGAGAGAGAGAGAGAGAGAGAGAGTCGTAAACCATGACTTCATCTCTTTCGGGTCAAACTTTTTATCTTTCTCTCTTTCCTTCTCCCTCTCTTTCTCTATGGTTTATTTAGTACACACACACACACACACACACACACACACACACACACACACACACACGATCCCATAATAATAGTAATATAACAATAATTATTAAAAACAAAGCTTCGAAACCTCAATTGAATATTTACGAAGAAGTTCAGAGTTCAAAGACTCACTCAGCAGCCATCTTGTGTAGCGCAGCAGTGTTGTGGTGATGGTGGTGGTGGACGGAAGTAAGAAAGAGAGTTTTAAGTATTCTGGAATTAGGAAGACATTGAACAAACCAATAATTGTTGTTTACTCTCTCTCTCTCTCTCTCTCTCTCTCTCTCTCTCTCTCTCTCTCTCTCTCTCTCTCTCTCTCTCTCTCTCGAAGAGGATCTTTACTTCTTTACTTTAACAAACACTGCATCTGTTGACTATAACTTCCTCCTCTTCCTGCTACTCCCATATTTCTCTTCCTCATCCTTGCATAACTACTGCTCGGATGATATCGATATAAATATGAAGTCGTACATACTATACATATAGTGTACACACACACACACACACACACTCACTCATAACTCAACACATCTGTGAAGGTTCCAGGCGGTGCTCACCATTACCTCGCAGTCCTGGAAGTTAGGTTAGGTTAGTTATGTTATGTTATGTTATAGTTAGGTTCCGTTACATTAGGTTATGGTTAGATTAGGATATGTTATGTTATGTTATGTTTGGTTCAGTTAGGTTTGGTTATGTAAGCTTTGTATATCTTATTACCCAAAAGTTGAGCTTTTCACCCTAGATATTTTTTTTCCAGATTGCCATATATGACCAATTTTTTATTATAATAACGTTCATCGCCTGAAACCTTTATAGATGTGTTGAGTACACTATGTATATATATATAATATATATATATATATATATATATATATATATATATATATATATATATATATATATAGTATGTAGGACTTCATATTTATATCGATATTGTCCAAGCAGTAATTATGCCTTCTCCTTATCCTTATCCTCCTTTTTTCTCTTCCAGGTTTTTTTTTCTATTTAACCTTTGTGCATTAGTAATTTTTTTTTTTTCTTCAGGTAGTTGAAATAATTGATAACAACTTAAATGACACCTGTTTGGTTTGTTTGTTTGTATGTCTTTTTACAGTATTACTTTACATCTTCACCTTCACCCCAACTAAGAGGTTATTGAGTAAGTTCAGTTTTAGTTAGGTTTGGTTAGGCTGGCAGTGTCTGGGGCTCCCTTGTTATGCATATTTACCTTGAAGATATCAAATGTTATCTTATTCTACATTCATACATTCATCATTATCGGTATTATTTTATTTTTTCTCTTGCTATTCATTTATTTTCATTAACCTTTGCTTCTTTCTCTAAGTACTAATTATTCATCTTAATCACATTCCATCTTTGCATCCCATCAGCCCTTCGTGACCTTGACACCTCTGAGGATTGGAGAAGCAGGTCAGGTCATATCAGGTCACTTGTCGGTATTCATCTTGGAGTCAGCTGGTGGGTAAGTACAATTATATATTTAGTGTAATACTAACCAATAACTATTATAATTATCACCATTACCACCTTAACTATCTGTCCCAAAGAATAATGTAGAGCCTTTCATTAGTTACCATATAATTATAAGACCATAGAGTTCTGCTACAGTTACATATTTTTCACACTCTTGACATTGATAATTCCTAACACACTGTCCTTGAGACTAGGAGGCAGGGGTTGGATAGTCTGTGAAATAGTGTATAACATGAGATAGACCAATGGAAAAGTGTAAATATAGCATGGTTTGACCGCTTGAGGTTTAGAAACAGGATTCAACAAGCATAGTTTATTTTCTGTATATCACATCACCGCCACCATCACTACCACACACACCACCAACACCAACACCAACACTTCCACAGACACCAGCTGAACTACACACTTCCACACAATTTACTATATCATAAAGGGATTTGTGCATGCTTGCGAATTTTACATTTTGTCGAATGTATTCCCACAAACAGCACACTCGAATTCTCTCAGGCCACGGTGTCTGAATTCGTGTTTATTGAGATCAGACTTGTGAATGAACTTTTTTCCACATTCTTGGTAATGATGATTCATAACACCAGTGTGTGCAAGGGTGTGTTGGATTCTTGCAAAGCTTTTTCCACATTCTTGGCATTCATGTTTCTTAACGCCAGTGTGTGTAAGTGTGTGTAATATGAGGTCACACTTTGTTGCGAGTCTTTTTCCCCATGATTGACATGCATATTTTTTAACACCAGAGTGTGTAAGTGTGTGTAAGGGGAGGAAATACTTCTTTTTTTCTTTTCCTTTTTTTTTTTGCATTCTGGACATCAATAATTCTTCACACAAGTTTGTGTTATGGAGTGCTTTTTGAGGTCACAGTTTCTTGGGAATTTTTTCCTCACATTCTTCACATCTATGACTCTTAACACAAATATGTTCAAGTAAGTCTGTTGTGAGATAAAACTTTTGAGTGAATCTCCCATATTCTTCACATCCATGATGTGTTCTGTGAGGTTGCACTTCTGAGGGATTTTTTTCCCCACACATTTAACATTGATAAAATCTTAACGCCAGTGTGTATAAAGGTGTGTTCTGTGAGGTCAGATGTTTGAGTGAATGTCTTGTTATACTCGAGACACTCAAACGTTTTCTTTCCTCTATGGATAAAGATGCCTTCAGTAAGGTCATTCTTTCTGTTACACCTGAACCCGCCCACAGCTCAGGCAGACTACTCCTGTGTGTTCTGGTGCTGGCCTTGCAGCTGTCTATGAAACACTATTACTGGCAGCATATCTGTTGTGTGGAGGCCAGCTAGTCATGCAGGAATCTTCAGGGAAGCTGGATTGATCAGGGTTGCCTACACTCCACACTGTACTTGAAGATGAAAGAAGCAAGAGTGGGATGTTAAAAAGAGTCACATCAGAAGCATTGGTCAGACCTGCTGTGACCAGTAAACTCATCATCAAACAATCACCTGAAACAAAGTGTGATGTGTTAGAGGTCTCAGCCTTACCAATACATCCGTCTCTTTGAACTCTTTTGGACAGATAATGGTTGATGATCACTAGTCCGGCATATGATCTTCCAGTTACATCGGTTGTTACTATTATTCACACCTTGTTCACGCAGTTTCACAATTATACAATTCTTATAACATTTTATTGTAGAAATTTCATAATTGTATCATAATTGCACACCCATGGATGGACTGGAAAACCCCTATTGCGCACTCTACAGGGAGGCGGTGGTACAGTGGTCTAGCGCTCTGGTATGAGAGCCTAGGTTCCCGGGTTCAAATCCCCGTTATATGCTGACCACTTTTCATTCTTTGATATCACCGCCGAGTGGCCAAAGACTACCCAAATTGCTGCCATACTGTCCTCAGACGGGACTAACAATGTTTATATGCGTCTGAGGCTGTAGCAGTGATTAGCCGCACACGTTCTCAACATAGTCATGAGAGAACCTAAACATTTGAGGCGTCACTATAATAATCTGAAAACCTTCGCCAAATAACAGGCGAGACAAGTCCGTCTGTGCCTCAATAAGCCTATTGGCGCCAACGGTTAATGATATAAATAAAAAAAAATATTCCCGCCTATTTTCCGGCAAGGCTTCGGTTCGAATTTCGCTCAGATTGCTAAGGATTTTTCACTGACAAGGAGTGGTTACTGTTTTCCTTGAGCAAGGGAATGGGTGTATGTAATATGTGAAACACACTCACACATATGGGTGATATGCACCAGAACTAGTCCCCTACGCATTATAAAAATAAGATATAGAAATATAAAAAAGTTGATAGGTGGGCAGTTAGGGGAGTTTTCAGAGCCGTGGTCAGAGTCGTATTCTTATTCAAGTCAGGGAAGTCGGAGGGATGGATTCTTGAAGTGCATTCCCTAATGCACCTGTTAATTTAGAATTTTCATTACCGCCCATGGTGAACCGAATGTAAGTTGGGGATATAACTGATCTGCTCCCCATAACCTCCATGGAGAGTAAGGGTAATGAAAAAGGGGGGTATACTGTGCCCATGACACCTCAGGCCGTTCATGACTGAACTTGTAGTTAGCCTTTCATCTCAGCATGACTCTCACACTTTAAGAAAAGAAGGGGACAGTGGGAGGTTAGGACGATAAGATAGATGAAAGTAGGTGGAATAAAGCTAGATAAAGAAAATGGCCAAGCGAAAATTGGTTGGACCAGAGACTGAAGTCTGAGGCTGTAGAGGCCAAAACATCTCCACAGCATTCGGCCACAATAAATCATAAATCTTAGTTATCAAGTTTCACTGCTTTTTTGCAACAAATTTGTGTTTTCATGTATAAGAGCATGTTGTATCCCTGTAAGATATTGCTATTGCACCACATGGTTGTGCTATTGTGCACAATGGCACAAATGTATTGATGCTTATACACATTGCTATCACACAGCAAGGTCGTTCTATCTTGCACAACAACGCGAATCATCATCATATCCATGAGACGTGGAAATATTTGTAGGAAGCAGAGGCAGCAGAAAGTTGTTTCTTTGATAGAATATATTCTTTCCATGTGAGTCAGGAATAAAAAATTAGATCAAGGAACATAGCAGAGGGACAGTATTGTAAGGGAGATCCGTTTATAGAGATGGTAAGTTGGGTTCCTGCACGGAATCGAGAGAAAAGGATGGAGTAGGATCTCATGATTGAGAAATGAAAGCCATGTTTAGTAGCTCAGAAGATGTTGGTGATATAGCAGATAGGAATAGAGTTGGACAGTAAAGTGTACAGGTATAGAAGACGAGTTCATTTAGGTAGAGGGAGAACTAAATGCAAGGTGAATCAAATTACTCTAAACCATTTGTTTTTTTATTAAGAATCCATATAAATAATTATCCCTCTATCATCATATCAATCAAATTAGTTTAAATCATTGAACGTGAATTCCAGCCTTGCACACAGTAATTCTTAAAAATGTAATAAGGACAACTGAACTTATATCTGTTTCTCATATCTGATAATTATTGACCTAAATTTTAATCCATTAATTTTATTAGACTTGATTTAAATTCACATTGCTTCTTGCCATTTCACTATCACTTAAAGCTTTGTCACAGTCGTTCTACAACAATATAATCAAACTCCAGACCCTATGAGGTGTCTCGAGTGGTACAATTCTATATACATTGGTCTACCTGGCCGCCTCATAATAAGTTGCCACATTCTATCTGGCTGTCTTGCACCAAAACACCGGATACATCTGTAATCTTTTCTTGTGTAACACTATATCAATGTGACAAAAATGTATGTACAATTCAAATTCTGCTTCATTTTGTTCACATATTCAACTCACAATTACCATTAACAGATTGGAAAGCGATGAGAGCTAATATAGAGTAGAGGGAGACTTGTCACCTTGCTTGTCCTGTGTAAACATACTTACAGACAGATTACAAATACAAGACTATGTACAAGAAACCTTTAACAGCTACTGTAGTCTGTTCATCATGACCTGCACCAATCAAACATAAGTGTACTCAGGTTAAGTAACTCAGCACTGGTACACTACTGCCCAATGTTCTCATCGCCTTGATTTTCTACTGTTATTACTATTTTTTATATTGTTTTCACAATTATGGAGTTTTGTCATATTTAGAAAATACTTTAAGGCAATAATTATTACAAAACTCAAACCTATAAAATAAATGATGATAATTGAATAGGTCAATGAACACTGCCAACATTATTTATCACAACGTCATCGGTGTATTCATTGACCTATTTATTTATTATGGTCATGTATTTTTTTATATTGGTCTTGAATTATTTAATTATTTCCTTTTGGTAGGTACTTTGGAAATATGATAAAATTTCATAATTAGAAAAACTATGAAATGTTATTACAACTGAAAATCATGGTTATGAAAGCAGTAACCTATTAGCATCGTTTGTTAACTCACACAAAGGATCGTGTAATTTGTTTTTATTAAGGTCTGATACCTTTGTTTTGTGATGCCTCACGTCTGCTGGCACAATCAGGGATCTACTTGTACACTCAATCAATGGTTAGAGAAAGTCCTTCATGAACTGACTGAAAACTGTTCTCCAGGTATTGAACACCATACTGAATCAGAGATCAGAGACCCAAACCACCCTTCAGGTTGTGAGATTGACATCCATAAGGAAAATATTTCATGACATGAACACAGAACTGTGAGCATCTGATTTTGAGCAGACCAATGGTCCTTGGTCCTTGGTCCCCACCGGAGTGGATGGTCCACCGTAGCACCACTGCAAGTGATGTTGAATTCAGATCTTTTGAATAATTACAAATGATGGATATAAAACTATCATTTAGTATTTATGATCAGTATCAGTTTAAATAAATACAGTGATGTATCACTTATAACAAAGAATTAGCCCTTTGAAGACCAGCTACTGTACGCTATAAATCCTACAATTTATTAGAGCCATGTATTTTTAGATAATCACTGTTGTTGTGTACACACACACAGCCTGTGTACCTTGCTGAGGCTCCAATAGTGTGTGGTTCATGTGCCATACAATACATTGTAGACTACGCTCACCTCATCAACCAAAACCAAGGAACCAAAACTGTACACATTGCATCCATTGGTGCAATGTACATGCAAAGAAATATATACATCAAGATGGTATGTAATACAGAATTAAATAAATTATAATGTGATTGTATTTATGTATTTATTCATAATAACTCATTGATTTGGTACCTTTTCCTGTCCTTGGGATCACTGCCTGTTATAGTACAGGCTGAAGATAGGTTGGCCTTTGTAACATTGATCATATTGGTAACATAACAGGCAACAGGTGGCTCTAAGTACATCAAAGTTCATCAAGCATTGATGTCAACAGCTGATAATGTTGAAGAACACACAACAATCTGTTTACATTATTGCCCTTCTTTGCCATTGCAAGGTCCTATCATTTCTCCTGAGCCATATCCACAACCTTATGTCAGTTGTTATTGCACATACAAGCAGGTTGACATGCTATCAGTTGACAAATAGGACCATCCTGAATCCTTCATATCAAAACTTTTCATCCTAATAGAAGTGAAAGGCTTGCGGAAGTCAGGTGACACATGGGTCCACATTTACATCAGACTTATATTACATATCAGATCACTTCCTGTTATATTCACTTTATGATTTAATGTTGGATAGGTACTATATGTAATTTGTCTCTGGGCAGCCCAGTTGTAAATGTAAATAAAAGCAGATGTCATATTAGTTGTAGATGTAGTAGTTTGCCGAATTGGCAGCTGGAATAATTCTCTGTATAACAGGACAAAGGCAGATCTGTGTTGTTCAGTACAACACAGAGAGCAACTACCATAGTAAAGATTGTAGAATATTTAAATTATTTGTTATCTTGATCCTCTTATGAGAAAGTGATAATGTGTTAACTTCACTCAGTGATGAAAAGTTCATTGATACTTCTTAATCCTTAAACAACGACCATCACATCCATAATCAAAAACTATGTAGTCTGCTTGTACAGCCATCAACTGTAAAACCAGGATTTTCTGCATCTTCAGTGAAAAGTTCACGATTTTGTCACGTGTTGTATTGCAGTGTTATTCACCCTCACAGATTTGAGATCAGATCATTAATCCAAACTGAGCCACCATGAAGCCCATGCCATGCCAGGCACTTCCAAAAATTGTACAGGGAAAAATAGGAAAAATTAAGAGGAAACAAAAACACTAGAGCTTCCCCAGTTTTTCATGATTTCAATTATGAAAGTGGGGATTATTGTGAATATAATGACAGCAGTTATGATTGATATATTGGTAGCAGTAAGGGTGGTGCCACCTCAAAGCTGCTTTGTCCGGACTGCCAGTAGATCACAAAATAGCTAAATCTAATATCCTCTAGCATCACTATTACATTAAAGTGTCGCAATTTAGATTTCACTGCTGTGTTAAGTGAGTTAAGATGCTTTATTTTGTATTGAAAAAAAAGGTAACATGTTTTTTTATGTTCTATCAAGAACAATCTATGAAAACAATACCTGTAGTTTGAAAAATAAAATAAATGAACAGTAACAGCAGCTGCCACATCTTTGATTATTGGGAACCAACACAGGCTAGTTTGGAGGAGCTCAGGTCATTGATTATCAAATACATGTATCTAAGAGTGTGTTCTGAGTGTGTTCAATTCTTCCAATGCTTCATCACATGTTGCATCATGATTACACACGTAAAGCTACTGTTACTCTGCTCACACCTTCAACACCAAACACACATTTTGTCAACATTGACATGAGTGCAGCCAACTCTAATTTCCATAGGCGTAAATTCTTTAAAGAAATCCTTGCTTTTGGAAATAAATTTGGTTATGTAAAATATTCTTATTATATTTACAATATACAAAACATTGTTACATAAATATTAATGACTTTCACATTGAGTCGTTGTAAGATAGTGTTGTTCTCTTCACAAAGACTGCCATAACCAAACAGGATTTCCATGAACAAGGATTTCTCACAAATTTATACTTATGAAACATCCATTTTTAATAACACTGACTGCAATCACATAAACGTAATTTACAATATAAGTTTACAACAAACTTTCACATGTGTGTACAACCCTTCATCTTAGCTAATCTTGATTTTTTTTCTCCTTTTCTTAAGTATTTATTGTAAATTAAAAAATTTGTATTATAACAGTTAATATGATTTACATATTCTTTGCATATTATGATATTTTTTTTCCGCTTAAGTTATAGTAATTTTTACTATTTCTAGAGATTACTTATTTACCTTTTTTATTTATTTATTTATTTTACCAATGTTCCAACATAACAACTACATGATAGTAGCATCAGTATGCCAAAATTGCATCACTGTCAAGAAGAAGTAAGATAATTTTTTGGGTAGCTATCCCTTGTGAAAACACTGAGAACACATACATAACGAATAACTGTGAATGAGCAGCAGAGGCAAGATGGGAGAAATATAACACATAATTGAGCTTCTATATTGTGGTTGGAAGAGGTGGCAGTGATCACCCTGTTGTACATTACCAAATAACTTATTGTTGAAGACAAGATTATGTCCTTTTCTCTGATGACACACACACTGAAAACAAAAACTTTCATGAAATGGTGACAACATACGTAGTTCCTTAAAATACACTCCAGTTGTACGAGTGAATCTGATATGTGGAGCTTTGCCAAATATGCATTCTGGTGATGATGGGATGAGTGAAATGGCCTCAGGCAAAACTACAAGGAGCCAATGCAGCAGAGCACCTTACATGGCCTGAACCAAGTACATATATAACATGGGTCCATACCTACAAGGAGCCAATGCAGCAGAGCACCTTACATGGCCTGAACCAAGTACATATATAACATGGGTCCATACCTACAAGGAGCCAATGCAGCAGAGCACCTTACATGGCCTGAACCAAGTACATATATAACATGGGTCCATACCATAACACTTGAGGAAGAAACAAGCTCTGTATTTCAAATGTTACAAGAGGATAAAGTTTTGTGTGTGTGGGAAAAAATACCTCTTTGTATTTGACACAACTATAAACATTCAGCTTGTTCAGCATTAGAGAAAGTGTCACTGATGTTTCGTAAGGACAACACCACAAGTATAAGTTCTGCTTTCATTCACTTCACCTCATACATTTAATGGTAAACTTGGTAGTTGTATTCAAATTATAGTTAAAAAGATAAACAGCTTTCCCATGGTGTAACCCAAATAGCCTTTGTTTCTTCCCCAGCACACCTATGGAAACACACTGTATGTAATGGTGGTACACACACAACACTGTATGTAATGGTGGTACACACAGAACACTGTATGTAATGGTGGTACACACAGAACACTGTATGTAATGGTGGTACACACAGAACACTGTATGTAATGGTGGTACACACAGAACACTGTATGTAATGGTGGTACACACAGAACACTGTATGTAATGGTGGTACACACAGAACACTGTATGTAATGGTGGTACACACAGAACACTGTATGTAATGGTGGTACACACAGAACACTGTATGTAATGGTGGTACACACAGAACACACAACAACTATATTTAGCAAGACATACTGTTGCTTCAGCAGGAAACACACAACAAGGTATCTAGTCTTTAACTGTTAAAATGAAACCTCTAATCATCAAACATATTCTCTCACTTAGTTTGCATTAATTTTCATGAAAATATGTAACTTAGTTACTGCTAAACCTATAGTGAAAATATCATGTCACAAACTTCTAGTTTAAAACAACTGGAAATTAGTAAATAGTTTTACTTAGAGAATTAAGTATACATTGTTATTCACAGAAAGATTCTACACCAAGGAATTATTATTTCTCTCAACAGTACTCTGAAGATGAGAAACAAAAACTGACCAAGTGGTGAAAAATGGCTCAGACAATAAAAAGAATAAAAATTAAATTAAAAAAACCCCTGAAGGTTATGAACAGTAATGCATCCACAGTCACAACAGTCAGACTAGTGACAGTCCAAACACTTGCACCAAACAATAACTAAGTGTCCGAAAGACCAAAAATATAAAAGTAAAGAAATAATTATGCAAACCTTTAAAATATGGGATGTTTGTATGGTACACACACACACACACACACACACACACACACACACACACACACACACACACACACACATATACACAATCACTGTGTGTGTGTGTGTGTGTGTGTGTGTGTGTGTGTGTGTGTGTGTGTGTGTGTGTGTGTGTTATTCACCATGATCTGTATGATCACGTGCTGGACTCGTGATCGTCAGCCATTACCCTCCCTGAAGGAACTCAGAGCTCATAGAGACAGATCTATGGGTAAGGCTGAGACCTCACACACACACACACACACACACACACACACACACACACACACACACACACACACACACACACACACACACTCCTATTCCCTTGCTCAAGGGTGACAGTAACCATCACCTGTGAGAGGTCTCAGCCTTACCCATAGATCCGTCTCTATGAGCTCTGAGCTGCTTGGGGGGAGGATAATGGCTGACGATCACGAGTCCAGTGCGTGATCATAAAGACCATGGTGAATAACACACACACACACACACACACACACACACACACACACACACACACACACACACACTCACACTCACATATAGGCTAGTACAGGCCAAATGAGGTCACAGTGATCCCCAAGTCCCAGGTGGTCACACATTGACCACTAAATCCCAGGTGGCCGCCACATACTGACTACTAAGCCCCAAAAGGTCACACATTGACCACTGAGTCTCGCTTGCCTGGTTCAAGGGCGAGAGAAACAGCTGGTTCCTTGCCAGACTCCTTCAGCTTCTCCTGCATCTGAGTCAACATCTCCTGCATGCGACGGATCTAAAACAACAACAACAGGATCAATAATTGTGATGATCATAATTTGGCAATGAATGTTTTTAATTACATATATATTAACTTAAGCAATATTATCATATTTTGTAAAATTAGGTTTAAGATTGAGGAAAAAACATTTAAAAGTGACACTAAAACAACTCTTGGAAGAATATCCTTTGTTTTGATGTGTTATTCTAAAGAAATTGTGTAATTAAAGCAAAAATACTGGCCATGTATTGATCCAAAAATGCGTATTCTAAACTAATGTAAGTTCTTCATTCCTAGGCTATAATGATTTATGTCTATATACAGAAGCATGGCAATAAAAATCTATTATTCTCACAAGAGACCTTGCAAACTAAAAGTGGTCTTATTGATTTTCATTGCTTAAAAATGTGCAGATTCTTTGTTTGATATGCTTCTTTTCACCACCAAATTTTACACAAAAATAAATTAAGGAAAATACAATCATAATAAAGCACTTGCTGATAACTTTAACCTTTACACATCGCCAAGTTAACATATTCTGAATGCATTTCTAAATTTCAGAAAGGAAATATCAGTGAATAGTTCAAAAATGTGTATGTCAACAAGTCATTGTCTGCTTGCTCAGGGACTCTCCAAACTCACCTCTTCATCTTTCTGCTGGAGGAGTCTATCAGCATCACCCACTGTGTCAAAGTTGGCTGCACTTTCCCTCTTCAGTTTGTTCCTTTCTTTCAAGGCCACTTGCTGTAAAATCAAATGGTAAAGTTGAATTGTTTGCGTACAACATACAGGTGTTTCACAAGTTACACGCCACTCATCCCTCCCCACCACATTAGAATACTGCATCTGGCCAACTTGTAATACTTTCCATCAATGATGATTCTATGAGATTACTTACATTTCAAGGGTAAATGTATCCACAATAATGCTACCTTCCTTGACAAGAACAATACAGTCAGTAACAACTTGTCCTATGGCAGTATTCATGGTAATTGTATATGGAGATGGTGATGGTGATGGTCTGCTTGTATTCATAGTCTATAGTGGAATGATGATGAATGATGATCACATGGCCTCTACTCATACAAAAGTATCCTTAAAATAAACAATAAATGTAGAGCTAAGAAGTTATCTCTTGTAAATCTACTGACTAGGCTATCCATGTCAATACAAAATTGGATCCTTAATATTTGATGTGGCAAGTGTGTGCATGACTCGCTAGAACAAGATAATCTGTCGCGTGAATACTTAATGCGGTGTATATATGCCTCTCATATCATTGTGTTCTGTTTTCAAGGCCATTGCTGCCAAGGAAGGGATGCAACACCATAGATGGTGAACCAATGCTGTAATGGAGACCTTCTGGCCCCTTCTTTTACTAAAGTGTGGGAGCTGGATAAAATAATGTGAGGTTAACTACAGGTTCAGTCATCAGCAGCCTGAGGGTGCTATGGGCAAGGTACGTATACTCTCCCTCCTTCATTGCCTTTACTCCCCATGTGGTTTATCGGTGCCAAAACTGATCCCTGTGGTACTCCACTTTTCACTTCTCTCCATTCAGATTGTTCATCCTTTACTACTGTTCTCATTTCCCTTCCTTTGAGGTAGTCTTCCATACAGTTCTTTAATGTTCTTTTCAATCCTCCAATATGTTCCAACTTCCATGGTAATCTCCTGTGCGGAACCTTATCAAATATCTTTTTTAAGTCTGAATATATGCAATCTGCCCATCCATCTCTTTCTTGTGTTATAGCTATCACTTTTGAATAAAAACTAAATAAGTTGGTGACACACGATCTTCCTGTTCTGAATCCAATTTGTCTATCTGTTATTATTCCTTCTCTTTCTAAGTATTCAGTCCATTGTTTCTTGATGACCTTCTCACATATCTTGCACACTATGCGGATCAATGACACTGATCTATAATGAAGTGTTTTTTCTTCGTTTCCATTCTTGTAAATAGGCATTATATCAGTGTGTGTGTGTGTGTGTGTGTGTGTGTGTATGTGTGTGTGTCTGTGTGTCTGTCTGTCTGTCTGTGTGTGTGTGTGTGTGTGTGTGTGTGTGTGTGTGTGTGTGTGTGTGTGTGTGTGTGTGTGTGTGCGCGCGCACGTATGCGTGCTATGGACAAGCCAAACTCCACTAATTTCTCCAATTGTCAATTGTCAGCGTGTATACTTTCTAAAATCTTATTTTTGAATTATTGATGTTGTATATGTCCTTTGATCAGAAATCTAGAGTTTTACATAAATCCTGGAATGAAAACTTCAAAGTGCCAAAAGGGGAATATAGAGAATAATGTTTAGCATAATATAGATGTATAAGAATATATAAGAATGACAGACAGGAGAAGATTCTTTGGTATATAAACTACTGTATAGGGTATCTGCTGGAATACATACTATTACTTGTAAACTATGTATAGGAGAACAGGATAGAACAGAACAAGACTCTCTTCCCGCCCATCTCTCCTTCCAGCAATGTATTAGCAGGAAAGTTGGAAGGAAATAACATGTTCCTTGTAAAAAATAATTGATGTTACATATCCACGGGAGTCTGTAAGATGATTAAATGTGTTGTAAGGATTAGTTATGAATTGTTTTGAGCTGTAAGACTCATTACAAGAATATACGTTCAAGTTAAGAATATATGTGTTCCTTGCGGGGTAGCAAGGAGTGTGTAGGAGTATACGTGGGTTACTGATTGTTATCATATCCTCTTGATGAATCTTGATAGTGCACTAAGAGTACTGAATTAAATTTTTTAATGAAAATAGTTAACTTCCAAAGCCATTAGCACCAATGATAGTCAGTAGTGAAGGTTTTGATCAGCCCGTCATGACTGAACAGGTGGTGAGATTTGATTCTTTTTGCCTCTATACACCTAATTATAATGAGCCTTATCTAGATGTAGCAGCAGTGGAGAAGGTTTGAGAAAGGCAATGTAAACCACAGGAGTATTCAAACAGACTCTGCCATCCTCGGCCCCTCTGTGGTTAAATGACGCCGATTATGTATGTACGTTTACTTATATTAGAAATAATGAAAAACAAAAACAAAATATACACAGGATTGGAATAAGATATGGTTTAAAAAAAAAAGATTGATGATATTTCATATTTGATGGGTATCTATCTC